>WFAB01003731.1:0-13114 GCA_018977245.1 Lethenteron camtschaticum
CAATCAACTTCAAGGACAGTGCCTACATTATCAGAGTTGTGTGTTTTGTTTGCATTATGACTGCAGGTATTGTGGTCTATACAAACATGACTCCTTGTAAAAAGGTGTCAGTTTTGTTGCCAGATAGAAGGGTAAATAACCAATTATCATATTTTTACTGGCAAATGAGGTCCCCAGTGTACTCTGGTAATTTATGCATTGTCTTGCAAAAGGTGTCAGTTTTGTTGCCAGAAAAAGGAAAAACCCCTATGAGTATATGTTGGTTACTGGCAAGGAGGTCCCATGATGTAGCTGCTCTACCCCGAGCTCTCATTACTCTGATGGTGCGTTGTCTTTGAACTGTGTAGCGCCTTTTGGTGTCATCTGGTCGAACACCATATGAGACTAGGCTCCAAAGAAAGCTGTCTCTGGTGTGGACCAATCAGTTTCAAAGACGACGCATAAATTACCAGAGTATTGTTTTTGTTTGCATTTGACTGGAAGTATTGCGGTTAATGTAAACATGATTCCTTGCAAAAGGTGTCAGTTTTGTTGCCAGAATAAGGGGAAAACCTCTATTAGTAAACCCCCAAATTGAAAATGAATTGGAGCCGCTAAAGTGACAGGACCCAAGGAGTGCCAAGAGAAATCTGGTCTGGGTTCATGGACAAAATAGCAATGCAAATCGTAATTTTTTAAAACTTTTTTTATTTCAACATTCTTCATTTCCAGACAGCCGACGCATGTTTTACTGCAAACCTTTTAAACCTTTCGCTGCTGCTGCTGCTGTCAGCGTAAAAAATCTACATTAATCCTCCAAAAAATTTACAACTAAAATGTAAACGCGTTCAAATTGCAACTTTCAACCCATCACGGTTAACTTTCAACAGGAGCGATGGATCTTCTTGGTTCTTTCGGTAAAGTCACGTAGAAGGGAAGTAATAAAATAATAAAAATCAAACATAATAAAATAATTCCCACGACGTTTCGGCCACAACGCAAGCAGCCGTCTTCAGGACGAAACGTCGTGAGAATTATTTTATGTTTAATTTTTATTATTTTATTACTTCCCTTCTACGTGGTGACTTTACCGAAAGAACCAAGAAGATGAATCCCTGCAGTCACGAAAGAAGCTTTAAATCGAAACAAAAAAATGTTTTATTTTCATTATTTTATTATTTCCTTTCTACGTGACTTTACCGAAAAGAATAAAATAATATAACAAAATATTTTTTAACGGTATATTTTTATTATTTTATTATTTCCCTTCTACGCGACTTTACCGAAAAAGAATAAAATAATATAACAAAATATTTTATGATGTTTTATTTTTATTATTGTATTACTTCCCTTCTACGTGACTTTACCGAAAGAACCAAGAAGATGAATCCCTGCAGTCACGAAAGAAGCTTTAAATCGAAGTGTTGGGGGTTTGATAATTGTTTTTTTACCCTTCTATCTGGCAACAAAACTGACACCTTTTTACAAGGAGTCATGTTTACATAGACCGCAATACCTGCAGTCATAATACAAACAAAAAACACAACTCTGATAATGTATGCACTGTCCTTGAAGTTGATTGGTCCACACCCGAGACAGCTTTCCTTAGAGCCTAGTCTCACATGGTCCTTGAAGTTGATTGGTCCACACCCGAGACAGCTTTCCTTAGAGCCTAGTCTCACATGGTCCTTGAAGTTGATTGGTCCACACCCGAGACAGCTTTCCTTAGAGCCTAGTCTCACATGGTCCTTGAAGTTGATTGGTCCACACCCGAGACAGCTTTCCTTAGAGCCTAGTCTCACATGGTCCTTGAAGTTGATTGGTCCACACCCGAGACAGCTTTCCTTAGAGCCTAGTCTCACATGGTCCTTGAAGTTGATTGGTCCACACCCGAGACAGCTTTCCTTAGAGCCTAGTCTCACATGGTCCTTGAAGTTGATTGGTCCACACCCGAGACAGCTTTCCTTAGAGCCTAGTCTCACATGGTCCTTGAAGTTGATTGGTCCACACCCGAGACAGCTTTCCTTAGAGCCTAGTCTCACATGGTCCTTGAAGTTGATTGGTCCACACCCGAGACAGCTTTCCTTAGAGCCTAGTCTCACATGGTCCTTGAAGTTGATTGGTCCACACCCGAGACAGCTTTCCTTAGAGCCTAGTCTCACATGGTCCTTGAAGTTGATTGGTCCACACCCGAGACAGCTTTCCTTAGAGCCTAGTCTCACATGGTCCTTGAAGTTGATTGGTCCACACCCGAGACAGCTTTCCTTAGAGCCTAGTCTCACATGGTCCTTGAAGTTGATTGGTCCACACCCGAGACAGCTTTCCTTAGAGCCTAGTCTCACATGGTCCTTGAAGTTGATTGGTCCACACCCGAGACAGCTTTCCTTAGAGCCTAGTCTCACATGGTCCTTGAAGTTGATTGGTCCACACCCGAGACAGCTTTCCTTAGAGCCTAGTCTCACATGGTCCTTGAAGTTGATTGGTCCACACCCGAGACAGCTTTCCTTAGAGCCTAGTCTCACATGGTCCTTGAAGTTGATTGGTCCACACCCGAGACAGCTTTCCTTAGAGCCTAGTCTCACATGGTGTTGGACCAGATGACGCCAAAAGGCGCACAACTCAAAGACAATGCACCATCAGAGTATGAGAGCTCGGGGCAAACATTTACACCATTGGAACCTCATTTGCCAGTAAAAATATAATTGTTTTTTTACCCTTCTATCTGGCAACAAAACTGACATCTTTTTTACGAGGAGTCATGTTTGCATAGACCACAATACCTGCGGCCATAATGCAAACAAAAACACAACTCTGATAATGATATGCACTGTCCTTGAAGTTGATTGGTCCACACCCGAGACAGCTTTCCTTAGAGCCTAGTCTCACATGGGTTGGACCAGATGACGCCAAAAGGCGCACAACTCAAAGACAACGCACCATCAGAGTATGAGAGCTCGGGGTGAAGCATTTACACCATTGGAACCTCAATTATCATATTTTTTTACTGACAAATGAGGTTCCAATGGGATGTCAACGAGCACAAGTCACAAGCCACCGCACTGGCTACTACGCCGCTGCTCTGCTCTGAAGAAGAAGGGACATTCCCTGAGGCGCTGAGCTCACCGCGTTACTCACTCACTCTTCGCGAGGCAACACGAGCTTTCGGTGGCAGATGAGCAAATTTGTGGATAAAAAATCGTTCTCTATTCTCTGTCACACGGGAACCTCCTTTGCCAGTGTCAACATACAAGAAGAGGTTTTACACTTTTAAACTGACCTTTTGGCGTCATTTGGTCTAACACTGTTTGGGACGAGGCTCTTAAAGAAAGCTGTCTCTGGTGTGGACCAATCAGTTTCAAAGACAATGCATCGGATACGTTTTGATTTAAAGGTTTCGTGACTGCAGGGATTCATCTTCTTGGTTCTTTCGGTAAAGTCACGTAGAAGGGAAATAATAAAATAAACATAATAAAATAATTCTCACGACGTTTCGGCTACAACACAAGCAGCCGTCCTCAGGTGCTTGCGTTGTAGCCGAAACGTCGTGAGAATTATTTGATTATGTTTTATTTTTATTATTTTATTACTTCCCTTCTACGTGACTTTACCGAAAGGACCAATACTATAATGCATTTACTGTCAGAGCACGTGTTTTTGTTGGTGTTTTCACCACAAGTATCTGCGGTGAATGCAGTGACATGACTCCTTGCAAAAAGTTTCAGTTTGGTGTTTAATCATCTTAACACAGCTGTTCAGTTGCCAGACAACCGGGCAGACCAATTCTTATATTCTCTATTCTCCACAAAAGTACTTAAACCTGATGTGATAGACAAAAACTGATGCCAGATTTGGAATCAGCACCCCAAAATTACATTAAAACAAGTGTGTTGATCAGTGTGATCTGTGATGATGGTGCCCTTAGAGTCACTGTTGCTACCCAACCTGTACCTGTGATTCACTGTTGCTACCGGTCCTGGGCCTCCCCTAGGTCGACTCAGCCTCAAATGAGTACCTGGTGCGCTGTGTAGTAAACATCGCCACTGGGGAGACAAAGGCGGTCGGGCGTGGTGCTGGCCACCCACCCCCTCGTGTGCCGTGCCGGTAGCCTTCATAGGTGCTACTCGCTAACAGCACTTGCCCCTACAGTCTGTTAAGGCTACACGGGGGATCTTTGTCTGTGTGTGTGTGTATGAGGTCATCACAAGGTGATGGGTGAGAGTGTGGTCTTTGCAAATTCAGTGGATGGGAGTGACGAGTGCTCATTAGCATATTGACTCGTGTGGATTTATTTCTGGTGATGGTGGTGATGGAGATGGTGGTGATGAAGATGGTGGTGATGAAGATGGTGGTGGTGATGGTGGTGATGGTGCTTGAGATGACTACTGAAGGTGAGTGATGGTGGTGATTGTGATAGTGGTGGTGATGGTGGTGGTGGTGATGGTGGTGATGGTGATAGTGGTGGTGATGGCAGTGATGGTGGTGGTAGTGGTGGTGATGGTGGTGATGGTGATAGTGGTGGTGGTGGTGATGATGGTGATAGTGATGGTGGTGATGGCAGTGATGGTGGTAATAGTGATGGTGGTGGTGATGCTGATGGTGGTGATAGTGGTGGTGGTGGTGGTGAATTGGTGGTGATGGTGGTGATGGTGCTTGAGATGACTACTGAAGGTGAGTGATGGTGGTGATGGTGATAGTGGTGGTGATGGTGGTGATGGTGGCGATAGTGGTGGTGATAGTGATAGTGGTGGTGATGGTGGTGGTGATGGCAGTGATGGTGGTGATAGTGATGTGGTGGTGATGGTGATAGTGGTGGTGATGGTGGTGATGGTGGCGATAGTGGTGGTGATAGTGATGTGGTGGTGATGGTGATAGTGGTGGTGATGGTGGTGATGGTGGTGATAGTGATGGTGATAGTGATGTGGTGATGGCAGTAATGGCCAATTACAGCCACGTCAGTTGAGCGTGGACAATTAGAGCCAAGACGAAACATAACACATACAAATAATGTTTAAAAGCATCATTTTTACGATAGAATATGGTATTGTCATCAGTATGACACAAGTACACCGAGTTTGCAGTCCGAGAGCACATTGGGAAGTGGGTTAAAATTGAGTTACAAGATTTGAGGATGCAACCACGACAACAAGCGTGTACAATTGGAATCATCAAGAGCAGCGATCGGGAACCTGTGGCTCGCGAGCCATACACATGGCTCTTCCAGTGACGGCATATGGCTCCCAGACAATTTTGAGTTGAAAAAAAAATAATAAAAAATAAAAAATCAGTTTGGAACTGATTTTAAATACTTGTGATATTGCTTAATAATACCGTGTCATTTTAAAGTGAACAGAAATTAGTTTTGAAGATAAAATTTCTCGGGTCACGGATCCCGTGACCAGAAGTCGCATTAAAAGTAAGACATTTAATTTATTAAACGTTAAAATTACACTATATGGCTCTCAATGCAATATATTTAGAAATATTTGGCTTTTATGGCTCTCCCAGTCAACAAGGTTCCCGATCCCTGATCAAGAGTATTCTATATGAGCAAGGCGCTCTACCCAACATTTACCGTCACAAACCTTGTTCACGTGTCGTAGTACCACAGTAATTAGCCTGTAATCGGGTCATTTGTATGTGGTAAGGTAAAAGGTGGGGGTACAGGCAGGCTCGTTGTTTTCTACCTTGTACCTTACTGCTGAAGGGTAGAAGGTAGGGTAGAGCGATTGTATTGTGGTAAGGTAAAGGCAGGGTAAAGGCAGGCTCGTTGTTTTTACATTTTAACTTTTACCTTGCCTTGCCGAGGCCTCTCTGTGGGTGTCTCTGTGGGTGTCTCTGTGGGTGTCTCTGTGGGTGTCTCTGTGGGTGTCTCTGTGGGTGCTCTGTGGGTGTCTCTGTGGGTGTCTCTGTGGGTGTCTCTGTGGGTGTCTCTGTGGGTCCTCTGTGGTTCTCTGTGGGTGTCTCTGTGCGTGTCTCTGTGGGTGTCTCTGTGGGTGTCTCTGTGGGTGTCTCTGTGGGTGTCTCTGTGGGTGTCTCTGTGGGTGTCTCTGTGGGTGTCTCTGTGGGTGTCTCTGTGGGTGTCTCTGTGGTTCTCTGTGGGTGTCTCTGTGGGTGTCTCTGTGGGTGTCTCTGGGTGTCTCTGTGGGTGTCTCTGTGGGTGTCTCTGTGGGTGTCCTCTGTGGGTGTCTCTGTGGGTGTCTCTGTGGGTGTCTCTGTGGGTCTCTGTGGGTGTCTCTGTGGGTGTCTCTGTGGGTGTCTCTGTGGGTCTCTGTGGGTGTCTGTGGGTGTCTCTGTGGGTGTCTCTGTGGGTGTCTCTGTGGGTGTCTCTGTGGGTGTCTCTGTGGGTGTCTCTGTGGGTGTCTCTGTGGTTCTCTGTGGGTGTCTCTGTGGGTGTCTCTGTGGGTGTCTCTGTGGGTGTCTCTGTGGGTGTCTATGGGTTTATGTGAGTCTCTGTGGGTGTCTATGGGTCTCTATAGGTCTCTGTGGGTCTCTGTGGGTGTCTATGGGTCTCTTTGGGTCTCTGTGGGTGTCTCTGTGGGTGTCTCTGTGGGTGTCTCTGTGGGTGTCTCTGTGGGTGTCTCTGTGGGTGTCTCTGTGGGTCTCTGTGGGTGTCTATGGTTTATGTGAGTCTCTGTGGGTGTCTCTGTGGGTGTCTCTGTGGGTGTCTCTGTGGGTGTCTCTGTGGGTGTCTCTGTGGGTGTCTCTGTGGGTGTCTATGGGTTTATGTGAGTCTCTGTGGGTGTCTATGGGTCTCTATAGGTCTCTGTGGGTCTCTGGTGGGTGTCTATGGGTCTCTTTGGGTCTCTGTGGGTGTCTCTGTGGGTGTCTCTGTGGGTGTCTCTGTGGGTGTCTCTGTGGGTGTCTCTGTGGGTGTCTCTGTGGGTCTCTGTGGGTGTCTATGGGTTTATGTGAGTCTCTGTGGGTGTCTCTGTGGGTGTCTCTGTGGGTGTCTCTGTGGGTGTCTCTGTGGGTCTCTGTGGGTGTCTCTGTGGGTGTCTCTGTGGGTGTCTCTGTGGGTGTCTCTGTGGGTGTCTCTGTGGGTGTCTCTGTGGGTGTCTCTGTGGGTGTCTCTGTGGGTGTCTCTGTGGGTGTCTATGGGTTTATGTGAGTCTCTGTGGGTGTCTCTGTGGGTGTCTCTGTGGGTGTCTCTGTGGGTGTCTCTGTGGGTGTCTCTGTGGGTGTCTCTGTGGTGTCTCTGTGGGTCTCTGTGGGTGTCTCTGTGGGTGTCTCTGTGGGTGTCTATAGGTCTCTGTGGGTTCTGTGGGTGTCTCTGTGGGCCTCTGTGGGTCTCTGTGGGTGTCTCTGTGGGGTCTCTGTGGGTGTCTCTGTGGGTGTCTCTGTGGGTGTCTCTGTGGGTGTCTCTGTGGGTGTCTCTGTGGGTGTCTCTGTGGGTGTCTCTGTGGGTCTCTGTGGGTGTCTATGGGTTTATGTGAGTCTCTGTGGGTGTCTCTGTGGGTGTCTCTGTGGGTGTCTCTGTGGGTGTCTCTGTGGGTGTCTCTGTGGGTGTCTCTGTGGGTCTCTGTGGGTGTCTATGGGTTTATGTGAGTCTCTGTGGGTGTCTCTGTGGGTGTCTCTGTGGGTGTCTCTGTGGGTGTCTCTGTGGGTCTCTGTGGGTGTCTATGGGTTTATGTGAGTCTCTGTGGGTGTCTCTGTGGGTGTCTCTGTGGGTGTCTCTGTGGGTGTCTCTGTGGGTGTCTCTGTGGGTGTCTCTGTGGGTGTCTCTGTGGTGTCTCTGTGGGTGTCTATGGTGTCTCTGTGGGTGTCTCTGTGGGTGTCTCTGTGGGTGTCTCTGTGGGTGTCTCTGTGGTGTCTCTTGGGTGTCTCTGTGGGTGTCTCTGTGGGTGTCTCTGTGGGTGTCTCTGTGGGTGTCTCTGTGGGTGTCTCTGTGGGTGTCTCTGTGGGTGTCTCTGTGGTGTCTCTGTGGGTGTCTCTGTGGGTGTCTCTGTGGGTGTCTCTGTGGGTGTCTCTGTGGGTGTCTCTGTGGTGTCTCTGTGGGTGTCTCTGTGGGTGTCTCTGGGTGTCTCTGTGGGTGTCTCTGTGGGTGTCTCTGTGGGTGTCTCTGTGGGTGTCTCTGTGGTGTCTCTGTGGGTGTCTCTGTGGGTGTCTCTGTGGGTGTCTCTGTGGGTGTCTCTGTGGGTGTCTCTGTGGGTGTCTCTGTGGGTGTCTCTGTGGTGTCTCTGTGGGTGTCTCTGTGGGTGTCTCTGTGGGTGTCTCTGTGGGTGTCTCTGTGGGTGTCTCTGTGGTGTCTCTGTGGGTGTCTCTGTGGGTCTCTGTGGGTCTCTGTGGGTCTCTGTGGGTGTCTCTGTGGGTCTCTGTGGGTGTCTCTGTGGGTGTCTCTGTGGGTCTCTGTGGTGTGTCTCTGTGGGTGTCTCTGTGGGTCTCTGTGGGTGTCTCTGTGGGTGTCTCTGTGGGTCTCTGGGTGTCTCTGTGGGTCTCTGTGGTGTCTCTGTGGGTCTCTGTGGGTGTCTCTGTGGGTGTCTCTGTGGGTGTCTCTGTGGGTGTCTCTGTGGGTGTCTCTGGGTGTCTCTGTGGGTGTCTCTGTGGGTGTCTCTGTGGGTGTCTCTGTGGGTGTCTCTGTGGGTGTCTCTGTGGGTGTCTCTGTGGGTGTCTGTGGGTCTCTGTGGGTGTCTCTGTGGGTGTCTCTGTGGGTGTCTCTGTGGGTGTCTCTGTGGGTGTCTCTGTGGGTGTCTCTGTGGGTGTCTCTGTGGGTGTCTCTGTGGGTGTCTCTGTGGGTGTCTCTGTGGGTGTCTCTGTGGGTCTCTGTGGGTGTCTATGGGTTTATGTGAGTCTCTGTGGGTGTCTCTGTGGGTGTCTCTGTGGGTGTCTCTGTGGGTGTCTCTGTGGGTGTCTCTGTGGGTGTCTCTGTGGGTGTCTCTGTGGGTGTCTCTGTGGGTGTCTCTGTGGGTCTCTGTGGGTGTCTATGGGTTTATGTGAGTCTCTGTGGGTGTCTCTGTGGTGTCTCTGTGGGTGTCTCTGTGGGTGTCTCTGTGGGTGTCTCTGGGTGTCTCTGTGGGTGTCTCTGTGGGTGTCTCTGTGGGGTCTCTGTGGGTGTCTCTGTGGGTGTCTCTGTGGGTGTCTATAGGTCTCTGTGGGTCTCTGTGGGTGTCTCTGTGGGCCTCTGTGGGTCTCTGTGGGTGTCTCTGTGGGTGTCTCTGTGGGTGTCTCTGTGGGTGTCTCTGTGGGTGTCTCTGTGGTTCTCTGTGGGTGTCTCTGTGGGTGTCTCTGTGGGTGTCTCTGTGGGTCTCTGTGGGTGTCTATGGGTTTATGGAGTCTCTGTGGGTGTCTCTGTGGGTGTCTCTGTGGGTGTCTCTGTGGGTGTCTCTGTGGGTGTCTCTGTGGGTCTCTGTGGGTGTCTATGGGTTTATGTGTCTCTGTGGGTGTCTCTGTGGGTGTCTCTGTGGGTGTCTCTGGGGGTGTCTCTGTGGTGTCTCTGTGGGTGTCTCTGTGGGTGTCTTGTGGGTGTCTCTGGGTGGGTGTCTCTGTGGTGTCTCTGTGTTCTCTGTGGTGTCTGTGGGTGTCTCTGTGGGTGTCTCTGTGGGTGTCTCTGTGGGTGTCTCTGTGGGTGTCTCTGTGGGTGTCTCTGTGGGTGTCTCTGTGGGTGTCTCTGTGGGTCTCTGTGGGTGTCTCTGTGGGTGTCTCTGTGGTGTCTCTGTGGGTCTCTGTGGGTGTCTGTGGGTCTCTGTGGGTGTCTCTGTGGGTGTCTCTGTGGGTGTCTCTGTGGGTGTCTCTGTGGGTGTCTCTGTGGGTGTCTCTGTGGTTCTCTGTGGGTGTCTCTGTGGGTGTCTCTGTGGGTGTCTCTGTGGGTGTCTCTGTGGGTGTCTATGGGTTTATGTGAGTCTCTGTGGGTGTCTATGGGTCTCTATAGGTCCTGTGGGTCTCTGTGGGTGTCTATGGGTCTCTTTGGGTCTCTGTGGGTGTCTCTGTGGGTGTCTCTGTGGGTGTCTCTGTGGGTGTCTCTGTGGGTGTCTCTGTGGGTGTCTCTGTGGGTCTCTGTGGGTGTCTATGGGTTTATGTGAGTCTCTGTGGGTGTCTCTGTGGGTGTCTCTGTGGGTGTCTCTGTGGGTGTCTCTGTGGGTGTCTCTGTGGGTGTCTCTGTGGGTGTCTATGGGTTTATGTGAGTCTCTGTGGGTGTCTATGGGTCTCTATAGGTCTCTGTGGGTCTCTGTGGGTGTCTATGGGTCTCTTGGGTCTCTGTGGGTGTCTCTGTGGGTGTCTCTGTGGGTGTCTCTGTGGGTGTCTCTGTGGGTGTCTCTGTGGGTGTCTCTGTGGGTCTCTGTGGGTGTCTATGGGTTTATGTGAGTCTCTGTGGGTGTCTCTGTGGGTGTCTCTGTGGGTGTCTCTGTGGGTGCTCTGTGGGTCTCTGTGGGTGTCTCTGTGGGTGTCTCTGTGGGTGTCTCTGTGGGTGTCTCTGTGGGTGTCTCTGTGGGTGTCTCTGTGGGTGTCTCTGTGGGTGTCTCTGTGGGTGTCTCTGTGGTGTCTATGGGTTTATGTGAGTCTCTGTGGGTGTCTCTGTGGGTGTCTCTGTGGGTGTCTCTGTGGGTGTCTCTGTGGGTGTCTCTGTGGGTGTCTCTGTGGGTGTCTCTGTGGGTCTCTGTGGGTGTCTCTGTGGGTGTCTCTGTGGGTGTCTATAGGTCTCTGTGGGTCTCTGTGGGTGTCTCTGTGGGCCTCTGTGGGTCTCTGTGGGTGTCTCTGTGGGTGTCTCTGTGGGTGTCTCTGTGGGTGTCTCTGTGGGTGTCTCTGTGGGTGTCTCTGTGGGTGTCTCTGTGGGTGTCTCTGTGGGTGTCTCTGTGGGTCTCTGTGGGTGTCTATGGGTTTATGTGAGTCTCTGTGGGTGTCTCTGTGGGTGTCTCTGTGGGTGTCTCTGTGGGTGTCTCTGTGGGTGTCTCTGTGGGTGTCTCTGTGGGTCTCTGTGGGTGTCTATGGGTTTTGTGAGTCTCTGTGGGTGTCTCTGTGGGTGTCTCTGTGGGTGTCTCTGTGGGTGTCTCTGTGGGTCTCTGTGGGTGTCTATGGGTTTATGTGAGTCTCTGTGGGTGTCTCTGTGGGTGTCTCTGTGGGTGTCTCTGTGGGTGTCTCTGTGGGTGTCTCTGTGGGTGTCTCTGTGGGTGTCTCTGTGAGTGTCTCTGTGGGTGTCTATGGGTCTCTGTGGGTGTCTCTGTGGTGTCTCTGTGGGTGTCTCTGTGGGTGTCTCTGTGGGTGTCTCTGTGGTTGTCTCTGTGGGTGTCTCTGTGGGTGTCTCTGTGGGTGTCTCTGTGTGGGTGTCTCTGTGGTGTCTCTGTGGGTGTCTCTGTGGGTCTCTGTGGGTGTCTCTGTGGGTGTCTCTGTGGGTGTCTCTGTGGGTGTCTCTGTGGGTGTCTCTGTGGGTGTCTCTGTGGGTGTCTCTGTGGGTGTCTCTGTGGGTGTCTCTGTGGGTGTCTCTGTGGGTGTCTCTGTGGGTGTCTCTGTGGGTGTCTCTGTGGGTGTCTCTGTGGGTGTCTCTGTGGGTGTCTCTGTGGGTGTCTCTGTGGGTGTCTCTGTGGGTGTCTCTGTGGGTGTCTCTGTGGGTGTCTCTGTGGGTGTCTCTGTGGGTGTCTCTGTGGGTGTCTCTGTGGGTGTCTCTGTGGTGTCTCTGTGGGTGTCTCTGTGGGTGTCTCTGTGGGTGTCTCTGTGGGTGTCTCTGTGGGTGTCTCTGTGGGTGTCTCTGTGGTGTCTCTGTGGGTGTCTCTGTGGGTGTCTCTGTGGGTCTCTGTGGGTGTCTCTGTGGGTCTCTGTGGGTGTCTCTGTGGGTGTCTCTGTGGGTCTCTGTGGGTGTTCTGTGGGTGTCTCTGTGGGTCTCTGTGGGTGTCTCTGTGGGTCTCTGTGGGTCTCTGTGGGTGTCTCTGTGGGTCTCTGTGGGTGTCTCTGTGGGTCTCTGTGGGTGTCTCTGTGGGTGTCTCTGTGGGTGTCTCTGTGGGTGTCTCTGTGGGTGTCTCTGTGGGTGTCTCTGTGGGTCTCTGTGGGTGTCTCTGTGGGTGTCTCTGTGGGTGTCTCTGTGGGTGTCTCTGTGGGTGTCTCTGTGGGTGTCTCTGTGGGTGTCTCTGTGGGTGTCTCTGTGGGTGTCTCTGTGGGTGTCTCTGTGGGTGTCTCTGTGGGTGTCTCTGTGGGTGTCTCTGTGGGTGTCTCTGTGGGTGTCTCTGTGGGTGTCTCTGTGGGTGTCTCTGTGGGTGTCTCTGTGGTGTCTCTGTGGGTCTCTGTGGGTGTCTATGGGTTTATGTGAGTCTCTGTGGGTGTCTCTGTGGGTGTCTCTGTGGGTGTCTCTGTGGGTGTCTCTGTGGGTGTCTCTGTGGGTGTCTCTGTGGGTGTCTCTGTGGGTGTCTCTGTGGGTGTCTCTGTGGGTCTCTGTGGGTGTCTATGGGTTTATGTGAGTCTCTGTGGGTGTCTCTGTGGGTGCTCTGTGGGTGTCTCTGTGGGTGTCTCTGTGGGTGTCTCTGTGGGTGTCTCTGTGGGTGTCTCTGTGGGTCTCTGTGGGTGTCTCTGTGGGTGTCTCTGTGGGTGTCTATAGGTCTCTGTGGGTCTCTGTGGGTGTCTCTGTGGGCCTCTGTGGGTCTCTGTGGGTGTCTCTGTGGGTGTCTCTGTGGGTGTCTCTGTGGGTGTCTCTGTGGGTGTCCTGTGGGTGTCTCTGTGGGTGTCTCTGTGGGTGTCTCTGTGGGTGTCTCTGTGGGTCTCTGTGGGTGTCTATGGGTTTTATGTGAGTCTCTGTGGGTGTCTCTGTGGGTGTCTCTGTGGGTGTCTCTGTGGGTGTCTCTGTGGGTGTCTCTGTGGGTCTCTGTGGGTGTCTATGGGTTTATGTGAGTCTCTGTGGGTGTCTCTGTGGGTGTCTCTGTGGGTGTCTCTGTGGGTGTCTCTGTGGGTGTCTCTGTGGGTCTCTGTGGGTGTCTATGGGTTATGTGAGTCTCTGTGGGTGTCTCTGTGGGTGTCTCTGTGGGTGTCTCTGTGGGTGTCTCTGTGGGTGTCTCTGTGGGTGTCTCTGTGAGTGTCTCTGTGGGTGTCTATGGGTCTCTGTGGGTGTCTCTGTGGGTGTCTCTGTGGGTGTCTCTGTGGGTGTCTCTGTGGGTGTCTCTGTGGGTGTCTCTGTGGTGTCTCTGTGGGGTCTCTGTGGGTGTCTCTGTGGGTGGTCCTT
>WFAB01003732.1:0-13103 GCA_018977245.1 Lethenteron camtschaticum
GGTCTTTGGGTCTTTGTGGGTCTCTGTGGGTGGCTGTGGGTTTCTGTGGGTCTCTGTGTCTGTGGGTCTCTGTGGGTGTCTGTGGGTGTCTGTGGGTCTCTGTNGGTCTCTGTGGGGTCTCTGTGGGTCTCTGTGTGGCTGGGTTTCTGTGGGTCTCTGTGGGTGTCTGTGGGTCTCTGTGGGTCTCTGTGGGTCTCTGTGGGTCTCTGTGGGTCTCTGTGGGTCTCTGTTGGTGTCTGGGTGTCTGTGGGTCTCTGTGAGTCTGTGTGTCTGTGGGTGTCTGTCTCTGTGGGTGTCTGTGGGTGTCTGTCTGTGGGTCTCTGTGGGCTCTGTGGGGTCTCTGTGGGTCTCTGTGGGTATCTGTGGGTCTCTGGGTCTCTGTGGGTCTCTGTGGGTCTCTGTGGGTCTCTGTGTGGGTTTCTGTGGGTTTCTGTGGGTCTGGGTCTCTGTGGGTGTCTGTGGGTGTCTGTGGGTCTCTGTGTCTGTGGGTCTGTGGGTGTGGGTCTCTGTGGGTGTCTGTGGGTGTCTGTGGGTCTCTGTGTGNCTGTGTCTCTGGGTCTCTGTGGGTCTCTATGGGCTCTCTGTGGGTCTGTGGGTGTCTGGGNCTCTGTGGGTCTCTGTGGGTCTCTGTCTGTGGGTCTGTGGGTGTCTGTGGGTATCTGTGGGTGTGTCTGTGGGTCTCTGTGTCTCTCTGTGGGTATCTGTGGGTATCTGTGGGTATCTGTGGGTATCTGTGGGTGTCTGTGTGTCTCTGTGAGTCGCTGTGGGTGGCTGTGGGTCTCTGTGGGTGTCTGTGGGTCTATGTGGGTGTCTGTGTGTGGGTCCCTGTGCTGTCTCTGTGTGTCTGTGTGTCTCTGTGGGTCTCTGTGGGTCTCTGTGTGTGTCTGTGTGTCTCTGTGTATCTCTGTGGGTCCCTGTGTGTCTCTGTGTGTGTCTGGTGTGTGTCGGTCTCTATGAGTCTCTATGGGTCTCTATGGGTCTCTATGGGTCTCTATGGGTCTCTGTGTCTCTCTGTGTGTCCCTGTGAGTCTCTGTGTGAGTCTGTGTGTGTGGTGTGGATGAGCGAGGTGGTCTGCTACGCGCGCGCGGATACACAACGACACACGGACACACAGTCTCGATTTAAAGCTTTCGTGACTGCAGGGATTCATCTTCTTGGTGCTTTCGGTAAAGTCACGTAGAATGGAGATAATAGAATAATAAAAATAAAATAATAAAATATTATATTATTATGTTTGGAGATAATAAAATAATAAAAATAAAACATAAAAAATATTATTATTTATGTTTATTTTTATTATTTTATTATCCCCATTCTACGTGACTTTACCGAAAGAACCAAGAAGACACACAGACCCAGCAGGTGCCATGAGTTGACTGCTGTGCCAGGCTAGGTGCATGAGGTCACGGGACAGACCCAGCAGGTGTCATGGGTTGTCTGCTGTGCCAGGCTAGGTGCATGAGGGTGGTCACGGGACAGACCCTGCAGGTGCATGGGTTGACTGCTGTGCCAGGCTAGGTGCATGAGGTCACGGGACAGACCCTGCAGGTGCCATGGGTTGACTGCTGTGCCAGGCTAGGTGCATGAGGAGGTCACGGACAGACCCAGCAGGTGTCATGGGTTGTGCTGCTGTGCCAGGCTAGGTGCATGAGGAGGTGGTCACGGACAGACCCTGCAGGTGCATGGGTTGACTGCTGTGCCAGGCTAGGTGCATGAGGTCACGGGACAGACCCTGCAGGTGCCATGGGTTGACTGCTGTGCCAGGCTAGGTGCATGAGGAGGTCACACAGACCCGACACATCAACACAGTACACACAGTAGACACACACAGCACACACTAACACAAACACAACACACACACACCACAGCACAAACACAGTACNCACACACACACACAGTACACACACACACACCACAGCACAAACACAGTACACACACAGTACACACAGTACACACACACCACAGCACACACAGTACACACACCACACGCAGTACACACGCAGTACACACAGTNCACACACACACACACCACAGCACACACAGTACACACACACCGTACACACAGTACACACACACCACAGCACACACAGTACACACGCAGTACACACGCAGTACACACAGTACACACGCAGTACACACAGTACACACACAGTACACACAGTACACACAGTACACACAGTACACACACACAGCACACACACACACACACAGTACACGCAGTACACACGCAGTACACACACAGTACACACACACCACAGCACACACAGTACACACACAGTACAGTGTCCACACAGTGTACACACAGTGTACACACACAGTACACACACAGTACATACACCCACCACAGCACACACAGTACACACACAGTACAGTGTCCACACAGTGTACACTACACACAGTGTACACACACAGTACACACACAGTACAACACCCACCACAGCACACACAGTACACACACAGTACACAGTGTCCACACAGTGTACACTACACACAGTGTACACACACAGTACACACACAGTACATACACCCACCACAGCACACACAGTACACACACAGTACAGTGTCCACACAGTGTACACTACACACAGTGTACACACACAGTACACACACAGTACATACACCCACCACAGCACACACAGTACACACACAGTACAGTGTCCACACAGTGTACACTACACACAGTGTACACACACAGTACACACACAGTACATACACCCACCACAGCACACACAGTACACACACAGTACAGTGTCCACACAGTGTACACACACACACAGTACACACACAGTACACACAACACACACACAGTACACACAACACACAGCATACACACACACCACAGCACACACAGTACACACACACAGCACACACAACACACACACAGCACACACACAGCACACACACACACGGTAATAACGCACACAACACACGCGTATTTAATTACGGCGTCACTATCATCAATACTTAAGAACTAATTATAATTAAGAACTAATTATACTTAAGAACTAATTATAATTAAGAACTAAACAGTCAACACAGATGCGGGCCTGGTCATCCCGCACGAAGCCTGTACCCGCGTATCTCCGCTCGTAACTCACCGTGACGCGAGGGCTTTTTGTTCGTGAATATAATGTTTGTTTGTTTGTACGAAACCTTGAACACGTTTCTTGTTTTACTTCAAAGTTAAGAAAGAAAAATCTTTAAAAGTTTTATAATTAAAACCGCCCGTTTGAGGGAAAATTCAAACCGAAACAGCGGAGGCGGGATCTCGTTTTGGCGCCAAAATGCAGCTCCCTGATTGGCTGCTCACCCCCACCGCTACTCTCGCTCCCTCTGATCTCGCGAGATTTCGTTTTGAACGTCGGGGGTTTGGTGTGGTGGGGGTGTAGTCTCGCGAGAGTTGAGATGGAGGGAGGGGGGGGGTTATGTAGTCTCGCGAGAGTTGAGATGGAGGGTGGGGGGGGTTATGTAGTCTCGCGAGAGTTGAGATGGAGGGGGTGGGGGTGGGTTATGTACCCTCGCGATAGTTGAGATGGAGGGGAGGGCATATGTAGTCTCGCGAGAGTTGAGATGGAGGGAGGTGGGGGTTGGGTATGTAGTCTCGCGAGAGTTGAGATGGAGGGGGTGGGTTACGTAGTCTCGCGAGAGTTGAGATGGAGGGGGGGGGTTATGTAGTCTCGCGAGAGTTGAGATGGAGGGTGGTGGGGAGGGCGAGGGGGTGGAGAGAGAAGTCACGTGACCCACGTGGTCTAAGAGGTGAACACAGCAGCACTTGGCCCGATAGGCCGTGCAAGGCTACACGGGGGGCCTTTGTCTTTGTATAACCGGTTCCTAGCCGCCTCCCCTAGGTCCACTCAGCCGTAAATGAGTACCACACAGAGACCCATAGACTTACATAGAGACCCACAGACTCACCACACTGACTCACCACACAGAGACCCATAGACTCACCACACAGAGACCCATAGACTCACCACACAGAGACCCATAGACTCACCACACAGAGACCCATAGACTCACAGAGACCCATAGACTCACCACCACACAGAGACCCACAGACTTCACCACACAGAGACCCATAGACTCACACAGAGACCCATAGACTCACCACACAGACCCATNGACTCACCACACAGAGACCCATAGACTCACCACACAGAGACCCACAGACTCACCACACAGAGACCCACAGACTCACCACACAGAGACCCACAGACTCACCACACAGAGACCCACAGACTCACCACACAGAGACACACAGAGACCCACAGACTCATAGAGACCCACAGACTCATACAGAGACCCACAGACTCACCACACACAGACTCACACAGAGACCCACAGACTCACACACAGAGACCCACAGACTCACACAGAGACCCACAGACTCACCACACAGAGACCCACAGACTCACAAACTCGCCACCACCACACAGAGACCCACAGACTCACNACCACACAGAGACTCACCACCACACAGACACAGACTCACCACCACCACACAGAGACCCATAGACTCACCACACAGAGACCCACAGACTCACCACACAGAGACCCACAGACTCACCACACAGAGACCCACAGACTCACCACACAGAGACCCACAGACTGACCACACAGAGACCCACAGACTCACCACACAGAGACCCATAGACTCACCACACAGAGACCCACAGACTCACCACCACACAGAGACCCATAGACTCACCACACAGAGACCACAGACTCACCACACAGAGACCCACAGACTCACCATCATCCACACATAGACTCACCACTCACCACAGAGACCCACAGACTCACACACAGACCACAGACTNACCACNACATCAGACCCAGACTNACCATCCACACAGAGACACAGACTCACCACTCACAAGAGCCACAGACTAAACTCACCCACACACTCAGACACAGACTCANCACACAGACTNACCACNGAGACAGACTCANACACACAGAGCTCATACACAGACTCACCACTCACANAGAGCCACAGACTAAACTCACACACACTCAGACACAGACTNACCACCCACAAGACTNACCANCACCACACAGACTNANAAACTCATCCACACNGACACAGATCAACACACAGAGACCCACAGAGACCCATAGACTCACCATCACCACACACAGAGACCCACAGACTCACCACCACAGAGACCCACAGACTCACCACAGAGACCCACAGACTCACCACCACACAGAGACCCACAGACTCACCACACAGAGACCCACAGACTCACCACACAGAGACCCATAGACTCACCACCACACAGAGACCCATAGACTCACCACTCAGAGACCCATAGACTCACACACAGAGACCCATAGACTCATCCACACAGAGACCCACAGACTCACCACACAGAGACCACAGACTNACCACCACACAGAGACCCACAAACTCACCACACAGAACCCATAGACTCATCCACACAGAGACCCACAGACTCACTCACACAGAGACCCATAGACTCACCACACAGAGACCACCACCACCACACACAGAGACCCACGACTCACTCACACAGAGACCCACAGACTCACCACACAGAGACCCACAGACTCACCACACAGAGACCCACAGACTCACTCACACAGAGANCCATAGACTCACCACACAGAGACCCATAGACTCACCACACAGAGACCCATAGACTCACCACAGAGACCCATAGACNCACCACCACACAGAGACCCACAGACTCACCACTCACACAGAGACCCACAGACTCACNACACAAGNGACCACAGACTCAAGACTCAACACACAGACCCACGANACCACACAGAGACCCACAGACTCACCACACAGAGAGACCCACAGACTAACCCTGACTCACCCGGTTCCGCCCCTTCCTCGCCACCAACCCCTACCAACGCGCANCGGCCCACGGCCTCNTTACTTCCCTCGGCCTACCGGCCACCGCTGCNGCTGCGGCCTTTTGCTCGCCGCTCTCCATGCNTGGCCCCGTNACNTTCGCCGCGCCGCGGTCACCGCCGCANCCGCACGGCCTCGCCGCTCGCANCGACNAGAGGCAGCCTCGTCAGCGCCTAGGCCTCNGCANGAGGCCTCTCTGGGCTAACTGGCCCGGTTTGTGCGCNTCGGCTACGCACTCGCGGCGANCCAGCCTNGCCTCCGCAGCCGGGGCCCTCACGATTCACCATACGGAGTGAGAAAGCCACCCTGTGGTTTACTAGATAGTCANGTGGTGTGGTGTACCTACTCACTCACGAGTCACTCACTCGGACACTCAGTCAGTCACTCACTCAGTCACTCGCTCATATACTCAGTCACTCATTCAGTCACTCACTCACGACACTGTACACTCACTCAGTCACTCACTCGCTCATACACTCACTCATCACTCACTCATACACTCANTCACTCAGANACTCATCACTCACTCAGTCACTCACTCACTNTACACTCACCAGTCACTCAGTCACTCACTCATCACTACATACACTCAGTCACTCACTCACACTCACTCAGACACTCACNCACTCACTCANCTCACTACNCACTCACTCATTCACCCACTCACTCANCCACTCACTCACTCACTCACTCAGCCCACTCACTCACTCACCCACTCANTCACCCACTCACTCACTCACTNACCCANCCACCTTCACTCACCCACCCACTCATTCACCCACTCACCCACCCACNACACTCACTCATCCACTCACCCACTCACTNACCACCCACTCACCCACTNACCCACTCACCCACTCACTCACCCACTCACTCACTCACCATTCACTCACACCCACTCATCCANCTCACCACTCACTCACTCACCCATCTCACTCACTCACCCACTCACTCACCCACTCACTCACTCCACTCACTCACCGTACACTCACCCACCACTCACTCACCACTCCTCACCCACTCACCATTCACCACCACCATCACCACCACNCACCACCACCNCTCACCACCACCACCACNCACCACATCACCACCACNCACCCCCCCACCACCAGCCACCCACCCACCATCACACACNCACCACCACNCACCACCACNANCACNACCACTCACTCATCANCCCCACCACCACCACNCACCACCTCTANCCACNCACCCACCANCACCACCANCGACCACCACCCACCCACCCTCCACCACCANCCACCACTTGCCACCACCNCACCACCNNCCCACTCATAGCCCACCANTCACCCACCACCANCNACCACCACCACNCANCCATCACCACCCACCACCNCTCACCCACCACTCACCCACCACCACCACCACCTCACCAATCACCCACACNATCANCCACCACCACCCACCACCCACCACCANCCACCANTC
The DNA here is from genome assembly GCA_018977245.1 of Lethenteron camtschaticum. Classification (NCBI taxonomy): domain Eukaryota; kingdom Metazoa; phylum Chordata; class Hyperoartia; order Petromyzontiformes; family Petromyzontidae; genus Lethenteron; species Lethenteron camtschaticum. The sequence goes on from WFAB01003732.1 coordinate 7,344, forward strand.
CTCANTCACCATCACCANCCACCACCACCCCACCACCACACCACCANCCACCACCACAACCCACGCTCGCCACCAGCATCACCCCACCCCANCACCACACANCCACACACANCACCACCACNCACACTTATGCACCCANCCCACCACCACCACCACCNCACTCCATGATCCCACCACCACTCANCCACTCACTCACTCACGTGGTCACGTGTCACTCGACTCACTCATCCCACTCATCCCACTCACTCACCCACNCACCACNCACTGGTGGTNACCCANCCACTCACCCACTCANCCACTCANCCATCNCACGCACCACTCACTCACTCACTCACTCACCACCCACTCACCCCACTNACCCACTCCACCACTCACNCACCACTCACCACTCACCACCCACCCACTCACCACCACTCACCACTCACTCACCACTCACCACCACTCATCCCACNCACTCACCACTCANTCACTGTCATCACCCACTGCCACCCGTACCATCAGCCNNCCACTCACTCACTCACTCACATCACTCACNCNCCACTCANTCACCCNCTCACCACNCACCCACTCACCCACTCACTCACCACTCANCCACTCACTCATCATCACCATTCACCCCAGCTCGCACACCACCTCACCACACGCCGGGGTCATCAGCGCACCACCACTCANCATCACTCACCACCACTCCCCATCCCACTCACCCACCACTNACCACCACATCACNCACNCACCACCACTCACTCACCACCACTNACCCACNCCTCATCACCCACCACCACACTCNCCACTCACTCACCACTCACCACCACCACATCANCCACCACCCCACCCACCACTCACCCACCACCNCCACCACCACCANCACCCCTCACCANCCACCANTCANCCGTACCCTCACCACAACTCACTCACTCACCCTGACTCACCCACTCACTCACCGANCTCACTCACNACACTCACCNACTCACTCACCACTCACCCACCACCACCCACTCANCANCTCACTCACCACTCACCCACTCACCACCCACTCACCACCACTCACCCNCTCACTCACCCACTCACTCACCACTCACTCACTCCANCCACTCACTCATCANCCACTCACTCACACCCACTCACTCACCCACTCACCACCACCTAATCACTCNNTNACTCACCCACCACCACNCACCACCCACTNACCCACCACCCACNCACTCACCCACNCACCCACTCACCCACCACTCACCCACCANACTCACCACCACTCACCCACCCACTCACNCGCCACTCACTCACCACTCACAATGGGCAGCCCACTCACTCATCCGGACNCACCAGCCACTCACNCAGCCCACTCACCACCACTCACTCCACCAGCTCACTCACTCACCCACTCACCANNCACCATCACTCACTCANCCACTCCTCCCANTCACACCACTCACTCACTACCACTCACGCACCACCACTCACCCATTCACAATCACTCACTCACCCACANACTCACCCAGTCACTCACTCACCGCTCACTCACCCACTCACCACCCACCCACTCACTCANCCACTCACTCACANCACTCACCACCTACCACATCTCGCTCACTCACTCACTCACCACCACACTCGTCACTCACTCANCACTCACTCACCCACTCACCTACCCACCCACTCACTCACTCACCACTCACCACTCGCTCACCACTGACTCACACGCCACTCACCCACTCACCCACCCACTCACTCACCANCTCACCCACTCGCTCACCCACTCACTGACTCACCACTACTCACCACTCACTGACTCACCCACGTCACTCACCACCCACTCACTCACCAGCCACTCACCCACTCACACCCACTCACTGATCCACCCACCCACTCACTCACCACTCGCTCACTCACCACCACCACCCACCCCTCACTCACTCACTCACCCACCCACCCCTCACTCACCCACTCACCCTCTCNTCTCTGTGTCTCTGTGTCTCTCTGTGTCTCTCTCCCTGTCTCTGTGCTCTCTCTCTCTCTCTCTGTCTCTGCCTATAACTGTCTCNGTGTCTCTCTCTCTCTCTCTGTGTTTCNGTGTCTCTGTGTCTGTGTCTCTCTCNGTGTCTCTCTGTCTCTCTGTCTCTCTCTCCCTGTCTCCCTGTCTCTCTGTGTCTCTCTCTCCTACTGTGTGNCTCTCGTGATCTCTCTCTCCCTGTCTCTGTGTCTCTGTGTCTCACATTGAGGCGGCGTCTGTCGATGTAGTCGATGTCCGACTGCAGTCCCAGCTCCCTGGAGCCACGATGCACGGAGCTCACGTCCCGCGTGATGGTGTTCTGCAGCGAGAACGGACTGCCCAGAGCCACCACAAACTCGCCAGGACGGACGTCTCGTGAGCGACCCAGAGGCAGGATGGGGAGGTCACGCTGGGGGGGGGGGGTGGGTGGTGAGTGGGTGAGTGAGTGGGACTGGGTGAGTGAGTGAGTGGGTGAGTGAGTGATGGTGTCTGNAGCGAGACGGCTGNCCAGAGACTCGCCAGGGCGGACGTCTCGTGAGCGAGAGGCAGGATGGGGAGGTCACGTGGGGGGGGGGGTGGGTGAGTGAGTGGGTGAGTGGGTGGTGAGTGAGTGGGTGAGTGANTGGCTGAGTGAGTGGGTGGCTGAGTGAGTGAGTGAGTGGCTGAGTGAGTGAGTGGCTGGCTGAGTGGGTGGGTGGGTGAGTGAGTGGGTGAGTGAGTGGGTGAGTGAGTGAGTGGGTGAGTGAGTGGCTGAGTGAGTGGGTGTCTGAGCGAGNACGGGCTGAGAGCCACCACAAACTGGGCGGAGTTCGTGAGCGAGAGGCAGGATGGGGAGGTCACGCTGGGGGGTGGGTGAGTGAGTGGGTGAGTGAGTGGGTGATGTGAGTGGGTGAGTGAGTGAGTGGGTGAGTGAGTGATGGTGTCTGAGCGAGCGGGTGAGAGCCACCACAAACTGCCAGGGCGGAGCTCGTGAGCGACCCAGAGAGGATGGGAGGTCAGTGGGGGGGGGGGGGTGGGTGAGTGANTGGGTGAGTGAGTGAGAGTGGGTGGTGAGTGAGTGGGTGAGTGAGTGATGGTGTCTGAGCGAGAACGGGTGAGAGCCACCACAAACTGAGGACGGGTTCGTGAGCGACCCAGAGGCAGGATGGGGAGTAGCTGGGAGGGGGGGGTGGGTGAGTGAGTGGGTGAGTGAGTGGGTGAGTGGTGAGTGAGTGAGTGAGTGAGTGAGTGAGTGGCTGAGTGGGTGGGTGGATGGGTGAGTGAGTGGTGAGTGAGTGAGTGGGTGAGTGAGTGGGTGAGTGAGTGATGGTGTCTGAGCGAGAACGGGCTGCCCAGAGCCACCACAAACTGCCCGGGCGGAGTCTCGTGAGTGACCAGAGGCAGGATGGGGAGTAGCTGGGGGGGGAGGGTGAGTGGGTGGTGGATGGGTGGGTGAGTGGTGGTGAGTGGGTGAGTGGTGNGTGAGTGGTGGGTGAGTGAGTGTGAGTGAGTGAGTGAGTGGTGANTGGGTGGGTGGGTGGGTCTGTGAGTGAGTGGGTGAGTGAGTGAGTGGGTGAGTGAGTGGTGGGTGAGTGGGTGGGTGGGTGGTGAGTGAGTGGGTGAGTGGGTGGCTGAGTGAGTGGGTGAGTGGGTGACTGACTGGTTGAGTGAGTGAGTGGTGAGTGAGTGAGCGACTGGCTGACTGACTGAGTGGCTGTTTGAGTGACACAGTCAACCCACCACCCGCTCACCCCGGCGTGCACCCTCAGAGGGCGAGTCCGTGTGCGTCCATGGCCAGGACGGTGCGTAGCTGAGCGAGTGTGTGAGTGAGTGGGTGAGTGGGTGAGTGAGTNGGTGAGTGGGTGAGTGGGTGAGTGGTGAGTGGGTGGTGAGTGAGTGAGTGAGTGGGTGGGTGAGTGGGTGAGTGAATGAATGAGTGAGTGGGTGGGTGGGTGAGTGTGTGAGTGAGTGAGTAGTGGGTGGGTTGAGTGGCTGAGTGAGTGACTGTGTGAGTGAGCGACTGGTTGAGTGAGTGGCTGAGTGAGTGGGTGGTTGAGTGAGTGGCTGAGCGAGTGGCTGAGTGAATGACTGACTGACTGAGTGAGTGACCCACCACCTCCCCCGCTCACCCCGGCGTGACTCAGAGGGCGACGTCCGTGTGCTCGTCCATGGCCAGGACGGCTGCCCTCAGCTGAGCGAGTGTGTGAGTGAGTGGGTGAGTGGGTGAGTGAGTGGGTGAGTGGGTGAGTGATGAGAGTGAGTGAGTGAGTGGGTGAGTGAGTGGGTGAGTGAATGAATGAGTGAGTGGGTGGGTGAGTGAGTGTGTGAGTGAGTGAGTAGATGGGTGACTGGTTGAGTGACTGAGTGAGTGACTGTGTGAGTGAGCGACTGGTTGAGTGAGTGGCTGAGTGAGTGGGTGGTTGAGTGAGTGGCTGAGCGAGTGGCTGAGTGAATGACTGACTGACTGAGTGCACAGTCGACCCACCACCTCCCCGCTCACCCGGCGTGCACCCTCAGCAGGGCGACGTCCGTGTGCTCGTCCATGGCGAGGACGACTGCCCGCAGCTCCTCTCCGCGTGGAGACGCACGCGGATGGAAGACCGCCGCCCAGCGGCCACCACGTGGGCGTTGGTGACCACCAGCCCGTCGGGGGACACGATGAACCCCGAGCCGCTCGACACGGCAGTCTGCTGCCCGGTGAAGGGCTGCCTGTGTGGTGGTGGTGGTGGTGATGGTGGTGGTGATGGTGGTGGTGAGTGGTGGTGGTGATGGTGGGGGTGGTGGTGGTGGTGGGGGTGGTGGAGGTGGTGGTGGTGGTGGAGGTGGTGGTGGTGATGGTGGTGGCGGTGGTGGTGATGGTGATGGTGGGGGTGGTGGTGGTGGTGGTGGAGTTGGTGGTGGTGGTGATGGTGGGGGTGGTGGAGGAGGTGGTGGTGGTGGGGGTGGGGGTGGTGGAGGTGGTGGTGGAGGTGGTGGTGGTGATGGTGGTGGTGATGGTGGTGGTGATGGTGGTGGAGGTGGTGGAGGTGATGGTGGTAGTGGGGGCGATGGTGGTGATGGTGGGGGTGGTGGACGTGGTGGTGGTGGAGGTGGTGGAGGTGGTGATGGTGGTGGTGGAGGTGGGGGTGGAGGTGGTGGTGATGGTGGTGGTGGGGGTGATGATGATGGTGGGGGTGGTGGTGGTGGTGGAGGTGGTGGTGGGGGTGGTGATGGTGGGGGTGGTGGTGATGGTGGGGGTGGTGATGGAGTTGGTGGTGGTGATGATGGTGGGGGTGGTGGTGGTGGGGGTGGTGGTGGTGGAGGTGGTGGTGATGGTGGTGGTAGTGGAGGTGGTGGAGTTGGTGGTGAGAGGTAAGAGAGAGAGAGATAAGGGAGAGGGAGATACGGCGAGAGGGAGAGCACGTGGGCGATTGAGTGGGTGAGGTGGTGAGTGAGTGGTTGTACGAGTGAGTGTATGAGAGGGTGAGTGTATGAGAGGGTGAGTGTATGAGTGTGTGAGTGAGTGTTAATGGTGAGTGTATGAGTGTATGAGTGAGTGTCTGAGTGTGTGAGTGAGTGTATGAGTGAGTGAGTGTGTGTATGAGTGAGTGTCTGAGTGTGTGAGTGAGTGTATGAGTGAGTGAGTGTCTGAGTGAGTGTATGAGTGACTGAGTGACTGAGTGAGTGTATGAGTGAGTGACTGGGTGAGTGTACGAGTGTGTGAGTGAGTGAGTGTATGAGTGTGTGAGTGAGTGTATGAGTGAGTGTCTGAGTGTCTGAGTGAGTGTATGAGTGACGGAGTGAGTGACTGT
>WFAB01003733.1:0-13091 GCA_018977245.1 Lethenteron camtschaticum
CGGCAGTTGAATTATATAAATGTTGCCGGTCGGCGTTGCCGTCATTCGTTTAACCGCTACTTGTCGTGTGCCTTTTTTTCTTTGGAGTAACCGTTGACGTTCTGTGTTACCGTTCGCCCGCCCCCCCCCCCCCACCGTAACGACACACGTTGTGTTTGCTGTTTCAAAGTTTTTCTGTAACCCGCTGGTGTTTTGTGAACAAGTAAGCGTTGTGACCCGCTCTCGTACACCCTCCCCTCCCCCCCCCCCCTTAACCCCACCTACCAACTTCCGTAATCGCTGCCTCTCCCAGACTTCCAGGAATGACTCTGGTTCTTTCGGTAAAGTCGCGTATAAAGAGAAAGTAATAAGTTGAATACTAGCATACGGCGTTTCGATTGCAACACGAGCAATCGTCATGGGGTATAAATGAAATAGAAACACAAATCTAGTAGACTTAGAAATGTAATGTAATACAACAGAGAGTCGGATAGCATAACGTCAACACCCTACCTGGTTGATTACGTTCTTCCTGAGAATGCTAAATTTGAGAGAGAGATCAAACACAGGACCAGAGACATATAGACAGACGTATAAGTAGAGACAGATATCACAGAGATGCATAGAGAGAGACGTACATAGGCACACAGAGAAACCATGCCTCTGTGTCGAGACCTGGTTGATTACGTTCTTCCTGAGAATGCTACATTTGAGAGAGAGATAAAACACAGAACCAGAGACATGTAGACAGACATATAAGTAGAGACAGATATCACAGAGATACATAGAGAGAGACGTACATAGGCACACAGACAGAAACCACACCTCTGTGTCGAGGCCTTAAATAGAGAGAGGGGGCGGGGAGAGAGGGAGGGTTAGAGAAATTAGCATGTCAATGAGTGGCACGCCGCAGAAGCTTGGAAAAATGAGGGGACAGGGAGAGAGACACTGAATTAAATAACCTAGCAAAAAAGAGAGTCGGTCAACACACAATTGACGCATAGACTGGTTGATTACGTTTTTCAAAGATTGCTAAGTTAGAAGTTAAGTGTGGAATTTTAAAGAGAGACAAGAGACAAACACGAAGAACACACAAAAGTGGAGAGGGACAAAAGCCGAGACACACAGAGAGAGCAGAACATATGCATGGAGTTAAAGCAGAGGCTGGGTTTAAAACAGGTTCGGTTTAAGGCGGAGAAAAGCTCGGTTTAAAATAGGCTGGGTTTCAAACAAAGGTTGGGTTTGAAACAGAAAGATTTGGTTTAAAACGGAGACAGATTGGGTTTAAAGGAGAGAACGGTTGGGTTTCAAACAAAGGCTGGGTTTTAAACAAGGGTGGGTTTAAAGCAGAGAAAGATTGGGTTTTTAAAACGGAAAGATTGTATTTAAAACAGAGGCTGGGTTTAAAACGGAGAAAGGTTCGGTTTAAAGCCGACAAAGGCTGCGTTTAAAGCAGAGGCTGGGTTTAAAGCCGACAAAGATTGGGTTTAAAGTAGAGGAAAGGCTGGTTTTTAAACAGAAAAAGGCGGGGTTTAAATCAGAGGCTGCGTTGAAGCAGATAAAGATTGGGATTAAAGCACAAAGTTTGGGCTTAAAACGGTCCTGGTTTAAAACGGAGACATTGGGTTTAAAGCGGAGGCCGATTGGTTTTAATGTGGCTAAAGGCGCAAGTCATAAGCCGTAGTTTTGCAAGGGGGGGGTAGTCCTTGACCCCCGCTTGGGGCAGCATCGCCAACCGCGGTTCGAGTGACTTTGACAGATACTCGGCCAAATAAACAACAACAACAAACACCACCGCCCTCCCTAGCTCAGCGACACGCCCCCCCCCCCCCGCCCTCGGCTCCTTCGTGTCCACCGCCTCTGTAGCCCGCCGCTCGCTTGCCACCTTGGGCTGTCGGTTCTAACGGTGGGCACCCAACTTGCGGAGGAGGAGAGGTCACCGTCTGGGGCAAGCGCTTTTTGGTCATTCGCAAATGGGGGGGTTCCTTTTTTATTTTTTCTCCTCCCCTCTCTCCCATCCTCTCACATGCTAATTCTAGATTTGAAGCTTTCGTGACCGCAAGGATTCGTACTCGGAGTTTTTTCGGTAAAGTCACCACGTAGGTGAAAAATAAAATTAATAAAAATAAAATAATAAAAATCGCGGACGGTTTCGGAGGCAGCACGAGTCTCCGTCATCAGGTGGACCGTCACAGCCAGATTTGCTGCGTCAAGTGAGGCAGAAATTCCAAAATGCAAGTTCTTAAATACAAGTTGATGGGAGTAGAGGTGGGGGTGCTTATCAGAATGTGGTAGCCAATGAATGGAACGTATCGGGAGAGGGGGGGGCTTCCCTCCTTTACCCCCCCTCAATCCCCCTCCCCCATCCTTCCCGCCCCCCTCCATTTCCTCTCCCCCCCCCCCCCCCCTCTTCAATGGCCACACAAACTCCTTGCCCGGGGCTTGATTCTCTCCCCCGCCTCGATCCACCCAAACAGAGCAGCAGCGTTCTTTATCCCGTTGCAGGGCCATCGTGTGGTGGTGGCCTTCAGTGCAGGCCACTGATGTGGGCCCCCCTCCCCCATGACAATACATAGATGGTGAAAACATCCCAAATCATCATCGTCCTTTTCAGTTCAACGGTGGGGGGGGGGGACCCACCCGGGGGGGACCCACCCAGGGGGGACCCACCAGGGGGGACCCACCCAGGGGGACCCACCCAGGGGGGACCCACCCAGGGGGGGACCCACCCAGGGGGACCCACCCAGGGGGGGACCCACCCAACGACTAGTCCCCTATCCCACGTAGAGCTCAAGTAAATAGTGTTGTCCATCTCCCGGTGGTGGTGGTTGTGGTGGTTGGTTGATGGTGGGTTGGTTGGTGGGTGGGTGGTTGGTGGGTGGTGGGTTGGTTGGTGGGTGGTTGGTGGGTGGTTGGTGGGGTGGTGGGGTGGTGGTGGTGGTTGGTTGATGGTGGTGGTGGGTGTTGGTTGGTGGTGGGTGTTGGTTGGTGGTGGGTGATGGTTGGTGGTGGGTGTTGGTTGGTGGGTGGTGGTGGTTGGTGGTGGTTGGTTGTTGGGTGGTGGTGGTTGGTGGTAGTGGTGGCGAACTTGTTACCGAGCCACGCCAGAAACCGCCGGTGGTCTGGACCTTGTGTCTGGCTGACGACCACGAGGAGGAAGATGGTGGCGGTGGCGGTGGGGAAACGGAGCGGCAGTGGCGCTTGCCCCAAAGTTTCGCACCAGCCACGGTTAGGCTTCTCCCCGTCTTGTGGTGGTTCATTAAAGAGGGGTGAGGGCGGCGGTGTTAAGCCCCATCGGTAGACCGATGGGGGAGTCTGCCAACAAGGCAAGGCAGGCAAGGGAGGCAAGACAGGCCCCGTCGAGTTGAACTCGGGGAGAGGCAACGGCGTCGTTTGCCAGGGAATCTTGACGCTTGGTTCGTACTGGAGGAAATCCGATGAGCCATACCCGTTTGCGACCCTGGTGCGGCCGGGTACAGGTAGGCCGTGAGTCACTGGTGAGTCACCGTTTGTCACTCATTTCCCAACGTTTTGTCTCTTACAATTCAAGTTCCTAGGATCAACCCACCCGCGCCTGCAACATGGCTTCATCCCAGAGGTTGCAATCGGGTACCCGATACCCGTACCGTACCCGATACCCGTACCGTACCCGATACCCGTACCGTACCTGGCTTGGTATGGGTAGGGCAGGGGTCGGCAACCTACGGCTCCGGAGCCGCATGCGGCTCTTTACGGGCTGCTTCTTGACGATGAGTACGTATGTACTCAGATGCATTGCGGCTCTTGAAATACTGAATTTTGTACCGAATTGGAAAGAAATGGCTCTTCTTGTTATTTTGGTTGCCGACCCCTGGGGTAGGGTATGGGTACGGCCGGGTACGGGTACCCGTTTGCGACCCTGGTGCGGCCGGGTATGGGTAAGGAATCAAAACCCGTTTGCGACCTCTGGCACGCGGGGGCTGAATGTAGGTCTGCGTGGCTTTACCAAGAAGACCCAGAGAATATGAATAAGAGGTGGGGAAGCGAGGGTGGGGACGGGGGGGGTCAAGGGGGCACGGGCGAAGCCTTCGTAGTCTGCGGTATGTACAACATTCCCCCTTTCTCGCAAGTCGCAAAGAGCTGCCCCACCGCCCATCTGGCAAGCGGCACGTGGCCGTGACCCCCCCCCCCCCCCCGGCGTGTTCAGCTCGATGGGGCGGTGGGGGGGGGGGCTACGTCTGAAACGGATGTCAAAGGGGGCCCCCCCTTTAACCCCCCCCGTTTCTGAGCCCCCTGCAGAAAGTCACAGGGTTTGTGTGCGACGTGAGTGAGTGTATAGCGCTACGCTGCGCTACGAACCTGGCCACCCGGGTTCGATTCCCGCTCGCGGCCAACGCTGGTGACAGCGGTTATCTGAACCGGTCGTGGGCCTCCCCTAGGTCGACTCGGCCTCAAAATGAGTACCTGGTGCAGCGGTGGTGTAAACATCGCTACTGGGGAGACAAAGGCGGCCGGGCGTGGTGCTGGCCACCCGCTCCCTCGTGTGTAGTTGCCACTGGTTCTTCACGTTCTGCAGATGTAGATGCCACTGGTTCTTCACATTCTGTAGATGCCACTGGTTCTTCACGTTCTGCAGATGTAGATGCCACTGGTTCTTCACATTCTGTAGATGCCACTGGTTCTTCACGTTCTGCAGATGTAGATGCCACTGGTTCGTCACGTTCTACAGATGTAGATGCCACTGGTTCTTCACGTTATGTAGATACCACTGGCTCTTCACCTTATGTAGATGCCACTGATTCTTCACGTTCTGTAGATGCCACTGGTTCTGCAGATGTAGATGCCACTGGTTCTTCACGTTCTACAGATGTAGATGCCACTGGTTCTTCACGTTCTGTAGATGCCACTGGTTCTTCACGATCTGTAGATGCCATTGGTTCTTCACGTTCTGTAGATGCCACTGGTTCTGCAGATGTAGATGCCACTGGTTCTTCACGTTCTGCAGATGTAGATGCCACTGGTTCTTCACGTTCTGCAGATGTAGATGCCACTGGTTCTTCACGTTCTGCAGATGTAGATGCCACTGGTTCTTCACGTTCTGCAGATGTAGATGCCACTGGTTCTTCACGTTCTGTAGATGCCACTGGTTCTTCACGATCTACAGATGTAGATGCCACTGGTTCTTCACGTTCTGCAGATGTAGATGCCACTGGTTCTTCACGATCTGCAGATGTAGATGCCACTGGTTCTTCACGTTCTGCAGATGTAGATGCCACTGGTTCTTCACGTTCTGCAGATGTAGATGCCACTGGTTCTTCACATTCTGTAGATGCCACTGGTTCTTCACGTTCTGCAGATGTAGATGCCACTGGTTCTTCACATTCTGTAGATGCCACTGGTTCTTCACGTTCTGCAGATGTATATGCCACTGATTCTTCACGTTCTACAGATGTAAAAGCCACTGGTTCGTCACGTTCTACAGATGTAGATGCCACTGGTTCTTCACGTTATGTAGATACCACTGGCTCTTCACCTTATGTAGATGCCACTGATTCTTCACGTTCTGTAGATGCCACTGGTTCTGCAGATGTAGATGCCACTGGTTCTTCACGTTCTACAGATGTAGATGCCACTGGTTCTTCACGTTCTGTAGATGCCACTGGTTCTTCACGATCTGTAGATGCCATTGGTTCTTCACGTTCTGTAGATGCCACTGGTTCTGCAGATGTAGATGCCACTGGTTCTTCACGTTCTGCAGATGTAGATGCCACTGGTTCTTCACGTTCTGCAGATGTAGATGCCACTGGTTCTTCACGTTCTGCAGATGTAGATGCCACTGATTTTTTACGTTCTACAGACGTAGATGCCACTGGTTCTTCACGTTCTGTAGATGCCACTGGTTCTACACGTTCTGTAGATGCCACTGGTTCTGCAGATGTAGATGCCACTGGTTCTTCACGTTCTAGAGATGTAGATGCCACTAGTTCTTCACGTTCTGTAGATGCCACTGGTTCTTCACGATCTGTAGATGCCATGGTTCTTCACGTTCTGTAGATGCCACTGATTCTGCAGATGTAGATGCCACTGGTTCTTCACGTTCTGCAGATGTAGATGCCACTGGTTCTTCACGTTCTGCAGATGTAGATGCCACTGATTTTTTACGTTCTACAGACGTAGATGCCACTGGTTCTTCACGTTCTGTAGATGCCACTGGTTCTGCAGATGTAGATGCCACTGGTTCTTCACGTTCTGCAGATGTAGATGCCACTGGTTCTTCACGTTCTGCAGATGTAGATGCCACTGATTTTTTACGTTCTACAGACGTAGATGCCACTGGTTCTTCACGTTCTGTAGATGCCACTGGTTCTGCAGATGTAGATGCCACTGGTTCTTCACGTTCTGCAGATGTAGATGCCACTGGTTCTTCACGTTCTGCAGATGTAGATGCCACTGATTTTTTACGTTCTACAGACGTAGATGCCACTGGTTCTTCACGTTCTGTAGATGCCACTGGTTCTACAGATGTAGATGCCCCCACCACCATCTATTGCGCGGTGGGGGGGGGGGGCGGGGGGGGGGGGTTTAACTTACGACTCACGGTCCGAACATGCAACTGCACCGTACGGGACAAGATTTTATCGTATCTCTGAAGGTCCGTAAGTCGAGTGTCCGTAAGTCGAGTATCCGTAAGTCGAGTGTCCGTAAGTCGAGGACGTAGCTTTATATCTGACGATGTTTACCCCTCGACTAAACCCCCTCCCCCAATCGGCCCCCTCCCCTCCTGCCTGTCTGTGTGTGGGTTTTAATCTTCAAAAGTTGCGTGTGTTTTATACATTTTTCGTCGTTCTCTGCACGCAGTGAAACACCAATAAAACATCCCGTTGTGTACATCGGGGGCTGATGCTGCTTGCTTGTTTGCTTGTGGGTAGTCGTGGTGGTGGTGGTGTGTTTGCGTGTGTGTACACGTACTCAAGAGATTACTCACTGGGGAGACAAAGGCGGCCGGGCGTGGTGCTGGCCGCCCACCCCTCGTGTGCCACAGTGCCGGTAGCCTTCATAGGTGCTGCTGCTATTCGCTAACAGCACTTGCCCCTACAGTCTGTTAGAGGCTACACGGGGGATCTTTATCTGTGTGTAGGTGCTGCTGCTATTCGCTAACAGCACTTGCCCCTACAGTCTGTTAGAGGCTACACGGGGGATCACCACATGGCCAAGCAGCTTCTGTTTGACCGGATCGAGGGGGCTAAACGGACACGGGCTCGAGAAGAGATGGAGTGGTGGGTGAGTGTGTGGGTGAGTGACACGGGCTAGAGAAGAGATGGAGTAACGGGTGAGTGGATGAGATAGTGGGAGGGTGAGTGACGGGCTAGAGAAGAGATGGAGTGATGGGTGGGTGAGTGAAACGGGCTAGAGAGGAGATGGAGTGATGGGTGGGTGAGTGAGTGAAACGGGCTAGAGAAGAGATGGAGTAATGGGTGAGTGAGTGTGTGGTTGAGTGGCACGGGCTAGAGAAGCGATGGAGTGGTGGGTGAGTGTGTGAGTGAGTGGGTGACAGGCTAGAGAAGAGATGGAGTGATGGGTGAGTGTGGGTGAGTGAGTGGTGTGTGAGCGAGTGAGTATGTGGGTGTGTAGGTGAGTGAGTGAGTGGGTGAGTTTATGAGTGAGTGACACGAACACAAACGGGGAGCGTTGTGGCTTTTATTGAAGTCGCCACCCAAGTCGGGAGCGATCAGCGAAGCTGCGACAACCCCCCAAAGCGAAAACCCAAACCCGCGGCAGCCACTAGAGAGACGGTGAGGAAGGGCCGACGGACGTGTGTACAGGTGAGTGCACAGGTGAGTGTGTGTACAGGTGAGTGTGCAGGTAAGTGTGTCTGTACAGGTGAGTGCACAGGTGTGTGTGTAGGTGTGTGTACATGTGTGTGCATGTGTGTAGGTATGTACAGGTGTGTAGGTGTGTGCACAGGTGTGTGTACAGGTGAGTGTGTGTAGAGGTGTGTACGTAGGTGAGTGAGTGTACAGGTAAGTGTGTACAGGTGTGTGCGGGTGAGTACAGGTGAGTGTACAGGTGTGTGTGTACAGGTTAGTGAGTCTACAGGTGTGTTTGTGTGTAGGTGAGTGAGTCTACAGGTGTGTTTGTGTGTAGGTGTTTACAGGTGTGTGCATAGGTGTGTAAGCGTATAGGTGTGGGTTTGAGTCCGTGTGTATGGATGTGAGGGTCTCTGTGTATAGGTATGTGTGTGTGGATATGGGTGTGTGTGTATACGTGTGTGTCTGTGTGTACAGGTGAGTGTGTGTACAGGTGAGTGTGTAACGGTGTGTACAGGTGAGTGTGTTCAGGTGATCGTGTGTGTGTGGCGGTGAGTGTTCAGGTGATCGTGTTGGTGTTTGTTGACATGAGTACGATCGTTGGCACAGTCTTTGGCGAACGTGCCTGCAACGTTCAGTAAATACCTGCAGCCTGATGAGCTCTCATCTCATGCTGCGGGCAGTTGGCACCCAGCCACTCAATGACTCACTCACCAGCACTCACCAACCCGCCCACCCACTCACCAACCCGCCACCACCCACCCACTCAATCACCCACCCACTCGCTCACCAACCCACTCAATCACCCACACACCCAGCCACTCAATGACTCACTCACCCGCGCTCACCCACCCACTCACTCGCTCACTCAATCACCCACCCACTCAATCACCCACCCACTCAATCACCCGCACTCACCAACCCACTCACTCGCTCACCAACCCACCCACTCACCAACCCACCCACTCACCCACTCAATCACCCACACACTCGCTCACCAACCCACTCACTCGCTCACCAACCCACCCACACTCAATCACCCACCCACTCACTCACCCACTCAATGACACACCCACCCACACACTCGCTCACCAACCCACTCGCTCACCAACCCACCCACTCACCAACCCACCCACTCAATCACCCACACACTCGCTCACCAACCCACTCACTCGCTCACCAACCCACCCACACTCAATCACCCACCCACTCACTCACCCACTCAATGACACACCCACCCACACACTCGCTCACCAACCCACTCGCTCACCAACCCACCCACTCACCAACCCACTCACTCAATCACCCACACACTCGCTCACCAACCCACTCGCTCACCAACCCACCCACTCACCAACCCACCCACCCACTCAATCACCCACTCGCTCACCCACACACTCACCCACCCAATCACTCGCCTATTCACCCACCCACTCACCCACCCACCCACTCGCCAACTCAATGACCCACTCACCCACCCAATACACTTGGTCGCCTACCCACTCGCCCACCCACCCGCCCACTCATCCACCCATTCGCCCACCCACCCACTCGCTCGCCCGTCCACTCGCCCATCCACCCACTCGCCCACCCACCCACTCGGCCATCCACCCACTCGCCCATCCACCCACTCGCCCACCCACCCACTCGCTCGCCCGTCCACTCACCCACCCACTCTATCCTGGTCTCACCCAACCCTACCCATCACCCACCCATCACCCACCCATCACCCACCTCTACCCATCATGATAGCAAAGCGTGACCCCAGCAATATAGTAACTCTACACCTCGATACTACAACTCTGTGTGCGTGTGTCACTGTGTGCGTGTGTCACTGTGTGTGTGGGGAGCGGTGGGTGTAGTGGTTAGCGCTACGCTACGCTACGAACCCGGCGACCCGAGTTCGATTCCCGCTCACGGCCACCAACACAGCCAGCGACGATTATCTGAACTGGTCCTGGGCCTCTCCTAGGTCGACTCAGCCTCAACTGAGTACCTGGTGCTGTGTGTAGTGAACATCGCTAGCACTGGGGAGACAAAGGCGGCCGGGCGTGGTGCTGGCCACCCACCCCCTCGTGTGCCACAGTGCCGGTAGCCTTCATAGGTGCTGCTCGCTAACAGCACTTGCCCCTACAGCCCTGCTAGAGGCTACACGGGGGGCCTTTGTCTGTGTAGAGGTGCTACTCGCTACTATCAGCACTTGCCCCTACAGCCCTGCTAGAGGCTACACGGGGGACCTTTGTCTGTGTATAAGTGCTGCTGCTACTCGCTACTAGCAGCACTTGCCCCTACAGCCTGTTAGAGGCTACACGGGGGAGCTTTGTGTGTACGTGTGTGTGTACACTGTGTGTGTGTACACTGTGTGTGTATGCACACGTGTGTGTGCGTGTACACGTGTGTGTGCGTGTACACGTGTGTGTGTGTACACGTGTGTGTGCACTGTGTGTGTACACTGTGTGTGTACACCGTGTGTGTGTGTGTGTACACTGTGTGTGTGTACACGTGTGTGTACACGTGTGTGTGTACACGTGTGTGTGTGTACACGTGTGTGTGTACACGTGTGTGTATACACGTGTGTGTGTACACGTGTGTGTGTGTGTACACGTGTGTGTGTGTACACGTGTGTGTGTACACTGTGTGTGTACACGTGTGTGTGTGTACACTGTGTGTGTACACTGTGTGTATACGTGTGTGTGTACACTGTGTGTGTGTGTGTACACCTGTGTGTGTGTACACGTGGTGTGTGTGTGTACACGTGGTGTGTGTGTGTACACTGTGTGTGTACACGTGTAGTACACGTGTGTGTGTACACACTGTGTATGTGTGTGTGCACTGTGTGTGCACACTGTGTGTGTGCACACTGTGTGTGTACACTGTGTGTGTGCACGTGTGTGTTTGCACGTGTGTGTGTACACTGTGTGTGTACACTGTGTGTGTGTGTGTACACGTGTGTGTGTACACTGTGTGTGTGTGTACACGTGTGTGTATACACTGTGTGTGTGTGTACACGTGTGTGTGTACACTGTGTCTGTGTGTACACTGTGTGTGTGTACACTGTGTGTGTGAGTGTACACTGTGTGTGTGAGTGTACACTGTGTGTGTGTGTACACGTGTGTGTGTACACTGTGTGTGTGAGTGTACACTGTGTGTGTGTGTACACTGTGTGTGTGTGTACACGTGTGTGTGTACACTGTGTGTGTGAGTGTACACTGTGTGTGTGTGTACACTGTGTGTGTGTGTACACGTGTGTGTGTACACTGTGTGTGTGTGTACACTGGTGTGTGTACACTGTGTGTGTGTGTACACCGTGTCTGTGTGTACACTGTGTGTGTACACTGTGTGTGTGTGTACACGTGTGTGTGTACACTGTGTGTGTGTACACTGTGTGTGTGTGTGTGTACACTGTGTGTGTGTGTACACTGTGTGTGTACACTGTGTGTGTGTACACTGTGTGTGTGTGTGTGTACACTGTGTGTGTGTGTACACTGTGTGTGTGTGTACACGTGTGTGTGTGTACACTGTGTGTGTGTACACTGTGTGTGTGTGTACACTGTGTGTGTGTGTACACTGTGTGTGTGTGTACACTATGTGTGTACACTGTGTGTGTGTACACTGTGTGTGTGTGTGTACACTGTGTGTGTGTACACTGTGTGTGTGTGTATACACTGTGTATACACTATGTGTGTACACGTGTGTGTGTGTGTGTACACTGTGTGTGTGTACACGTGTGTACACTGTGTGTGTGTACACTGCGTGTGTGTGTACACGTGTGTGTGTGTACACTGTATACACTATGTGTGTACACGTGTGTGTGTGTACACGTGTGTGTGTGTGTACACTGTGTGTGTGTGTGTACACGTGTGTGTGTGTGTGTACACGTGTGTGTGTGTACACTGTGTGTGTGTGTACACGTGTGTGTGTGTACACTGTGTGTATACACTATGTGAGTACACTGTGTGTGTGTGTACACGTGTGTGTGTACACTGTGTGTGTGTGTGTGTACACTGTGTGTGTGTACACTGTGTGTGTGTGTGTGTACTCTGTGTGTGTGTGTACACTGTGTGTATACACTATGTGTGTGTACACTGTGTGTGTGTGTACACTGTGTGTGTGTGTACACTGTGTGTGTGTGTACACGTGTGTGTGTACACTGTGTGTATACACTATGTGAGTACACTGTGTGTGTGTGTACACGTGTGTGTGTACACTGTGTGTGTGTGTACACTGTGTGTGTGCACTGTGTGTGTGTGTGTACACGTGTGTGTGTGTGTACACGTGTGTGTGTACACTGTGTGTGTGTGTACACTGTGTGTGTGTGTACACTGTGTGTGTGTGTACACTGTGTGTGTGTATACACTATGTGTGTGTGTACACGTGTGTGTGTACACGTATGTGTGTGTGTACACTGTGTGTGTGTGTACACTGTGTGTGTGTGTACACGTGTGTGTGTGTACACTGTGTGTATACACTATGTGAGTACACTGTGTGTACACGTGTGTGTGTACACTGTGTGTGTGTGTGTGTACACTGTGTATACACTATGTGTGTACACTGTGTGTGTGTGTACACGTGTGTGTGTGTGTGTACATGTGTGTGTGTGTACACGTGTGTGTGTGTACACTGTGTGTGTGTGTGTACACGTGTGTGTGTGTGTACACTGTGTGTGTACACTGTGTGTGTGTACACTGTGTGTGTGTGTACACTGTGTGTGTGTGTATACGTGTGTGTGTGTACACTGTGTGTGTGTATACACTATGTGTGTGTGTACACGTGTGTGTGTACACGTGTGTGTGTGTGTACACTGTGTGTATACACTATGTGTGTACACGTGTGTGTGTGTGTACACTGTGTGTGTGTACACTGTGTGTGTGTGTACACTGTGTGTGTGTGTACACTGTGTGTGTACACGTGTGTGTGTGTGTACACTGTGTGTGTGTGTACACTGTGTGTGTGTGTACACTGTGTGTGTGTACACTGTGTGTGTGTACACGTGTGTGTGTGTGTGTACACTGTGTATACACTATGTGTGTACACTGTGTGTGTGTGTACACGTGTGTGTGTGTCTATGTTCTCAGGGTCCCATCGTCGTGTCTCTCCTGAACTCCTTGACCTCTGAGCGCCAGCAGAGCCGGGCCCAGAAAGTGGTCCTGGTCCAGCCGCTCTGAGGGAGACACGGGGGGGGGGGGGAGACACGGGGGGGGAGGGAGACACGGGGGGGGGGGGGGGGGGAGACACGGGGGGAGGGAGACACGGGGGGGGGGGGAGACACGGGGGGGGAGACACGGGGGGGGGGGGGGAGACACGGGGGGGGGGAGACACGGGGGG
>WFAB01003734.1:0-13089 GCA_018977245.1 Lethenteron camtschaticum
TTTTAATTTAAAGATGTTTTTATTTGTTTTTATTAAAAATTTAAAGATGTTTTTATTTGTTTTTATTTAAAGATGTTTTTATTTGTTTTTATTTAATTTAAAGATGTTTTTATTTGTTTTAATTACGTACAAAAATGTTTTTATTTTTTATTAAATTAAAAGATGTTTACGTTGTTTTAATTACGTTAAAATATGTTTTAGTTAAGCAAAACAATGTTTTTATTTGTTTTAATTAAATTTAAAGATGTTTTAATTTATTTTAACGGAGTTAAAATATGTTTTTATTTGTTTTAATTACGTAAAAATATGTTTTTATTTGTTTTAATTAAATTTAAAGATGTTTTAATTTATTTTTATGAAGTTAAAATATGTTTTTTTTGTTTTAATTAAGTACAAAAATGTTTTTATTTGTTTTAATTAAATTTAAATTTTATTTACATCACGCGACTTTTATTATACTCGGTCTGCAGTTACTATAAACCATTATCATTTATATACACTTATTATTTTAACTTAACACAACTTATCATACTCAATTGTCAGTGAATATAAACCATCGTCATCATTTATATAAATTATTATTTTAACTTAACACAACTTATTTGACTCGATTGTAAATGTTGTAGATTTGATCTCTGCCTGACGATGCTGGTTGTCATTCACTGACAAAACATCACCGTGACTCAGATTGTAAATGTTGTTGATTTGATGTGAATGATGTTGCTAAATGTTGAATGAAGTTTTGCAAATGTTGTTGTTGTTGTTGATATTAATGGCGTTGCTGTTGTGAATGACATTGCTAATGGTGTTATTAATACCACTAGAGTTTTTCCCCTTTTTCTGGCAACAAAACTGACACATTTTGCAAAGAATCGTGTTTACATTAACCACAATACTTTGGTGAACATGCAAACAAAAACACAATACTCTTTGGACGAGGCTCCAAAGAAAGCTGTCTCTGGTGTGGACCAATCAGTTTCAAAGACAATGCACATACCGTCAGAGGACCTAGCCTGGCACAGCAGGCAACCCATGGCACCTGCTGGGTCTGTCCCGTGACCTGCACCTAGCCTGGCACAGCAGCCAACCCATGGCACCTGCTGTGTCTGTCCCGTGACCTGCACCTAGCCTGGCACAGCAGTCAACCCATGGCACCTGCTGTGTCTGTCCCGTGACCTGCACCTAGCCTGGCACAGCAGTCAACCCATGGCACCTGCTGGGTCTGTCCCGTGACCTGCACCTAGCCTGGCACAGCAGCCAACCCATGGCACCTGCTGTGTCTGTCCCGTGACCTGCACCTAGCCTGGCACAGCAGTCAACCCATGGCACCTGCTGTGTCTGTCCCGTGACCTGCACCTAGCCTGGCACAGCAGTCAACCCATGGCACCTGCTGGGTCTGTCCCGTGACCTGCACCTAGCCTGGCACAGCAGCCAACCCATGGCACCTGCTGTGTCTGTCCCGTGACCTGCACCTAGCCTGGCACAGCAGCCAACCCATGGCACCTGCTGTGTCTGTCCCGTGACCTGCACCTAGCCTGGCACAGCAGCCAACCCATGGCACCTGCTGGGTCTGTCCCGTGACCTGCACCTAGCCTGGCACAGCAGCCAACCCATGGCACCTGCTGTGTCTGTCCCGTGACCTGCACCTAGCCTGGCACAGCAGTCAACCCATGGCACCTGCAGGGTCTGTCACGTGACCTTCTTGGTTCTTTCGGTAAAGTCACGTAGAAGGGAAGTAATAAAATAATAAAAAATAAAACATAATAAAATAAGACGCTGTCTTCTCGACAGACCTGGTCTTCACCTGAGGACGGCTGCTTGCGTTGTGGCCGAAACGTCGTGAGAATTATTTTATTAAGTTTTATTTTTATTATTTTGTTATTTCCCTTCTACGTGGTGACTTTACCGAAAGCACCAAGAAGATGAATCCCTGCAGTCACGAAAGCTTTAAATCCGAAATAAAAAAGATGATGATGTTGATGTTAATGATGATGATGCTGATGATGTAGATGATGATGTTGATGATGTAGATGATGTTAATGATGATGTTGATGATGTTAATGATGATGTTGATGATGTTAATGATGTAGATGATGATGATGTTGATGATGTAGATGATGTTGATGATGTAGATGATGTTAATGATGATGTTGATGATGTTAATGATGATGCTGATGATGTTAATGATGTAGATGATGATGTAGATGATGTTAATGATGATGTAGATGATGTTAATGATGATGTTGATGATGTTAATGATGTAGATGATGATGTTGATGATGTAGATGATGTAGATGATGTTAATGATGATGTTGATGATGTTAATGATGATGTTGATGATGTAGATGATGATGTTAATGATGTTAATGATGATGATGTTGATGATGATGTGAATGACGCTGTCTTTCCGACATCCCTGTTCTTCACCTGAGGACGGCTGCTTGCGTTGTGGCCGAAACGTCGTGAGAATTGTATTTTATTATGTTTTATTTTTATTATTTTATTATTTCCCTTCTACGTGACGACTTTACCGAAAGAACCAAGAAGATGAATCCCTGCAGTCACGAAAGAAGCTTTACATCGAAATTTGATGTTTTTTTTTCTGTTTGCATGTTCACCACAAGTATTGTGGTGAATGCAGACATGATTCCTTACAAAATTGTGTCAGTTTTGTTGCCAGAAAAAAGGGGAAAAACCCTATTGATGTATTTTGGTACTGGCAAAGGAGGTCCCATGATGGTGTTATTAATGCCGATGTCGAGAATGATGATGATGTTGTTGTTGGTGTCGATGTTGTTGACGTTGTTGTCGTCATTGTCATCGTCAGAGAAAAGACTCCTAAAGTTGAAAGAGTTCCTGCAAAGGAAGGGTGGCGGTGGCGGTGGTGGTGGTGGTGGTGGTGGCGTGACGACTGGACCCATCTCCACGGTGGCTCGCAGAGCCGCGCTGGGGTGAGACGCACCACCAGGCCGACACCACGGGAGACGAAGAGCTTCACGGCTCATCTGATTCCTGCGGGACACATTTACGCAGATTCTGATTCGACAACCATCGCCGCCGCCGCCGCAGCGACGACAACCGTCACCGCCGCCACCATCATCATCACCATCATCATCATCATCACCGCCATCATCATCATCTTCATCATCATCATCATCACCACCACCATCACCGCCATCATCATCATCACCGCCATCATCACCATCTTCATCACCACCACCATCACCGCCATCATCATCACCACCACCATCATCATCACCATCATCACCACAGCTACCACTATCATCACCACCATTCACCATCATCATCATCACCGCCACCACCACCACCATCATCACCATTATCATCACCACCATCATCATCACCATCTTCATCATCACCACCACCACCACCATCATCATCGTCACCACCACCACCATCATCACCACCACTCATCACCACAGCTACCACTATCATCACCATCATCATCATCACCATCATCATCATCATCACCACCATCACCACCATCATCATCATCATCACCACCATCATCATCACCATCACCACCACTCATCACCACAGCTACCACTATCATCACCACCATTCACCAGAACCATCATCACCACCGCCATTACCATGAACACCACAACCACCACCATCATCACCACAACTACCACTATTGTCACCAACATTATCACCACTACAACCACCACCGCCACAATGACAACTGTCACCGCCACCACTATCATCACCACAACCGCAACCACTATCATCACCACAACCGCAACCACTATCATCATCACGACTCACTACCACCACTACTACTATCATCACTACCATCACCACCACTCACCAAAACCACCATCACCACAACCACCACCACCATCGTCACCACCACTACCACTATCATCACCACTGTCACCACTGAAACAACCACTATCATCACCACCATCATCACGACTCTCACCACAACCACCACCATCGTCACGACCACTATCATCATCACCACAACTACCACTATCATCACCACTATCACCACCACTATCACCACCACAACACCCACCACAACCACCACAGACACCAGCAGAACAACAATCACGGCCACCACAACCACAGCAGCTGCCGCCGTTCACCACCAAATGGCAGTGACCTCCACTCAACCCACGGCACCTGCAGGGTCTGTCCCGTGACCTCCTGCACCTAGCCTGGCACAGCAGCCAACCCATGGCACCTGCTGGGTCTGTCCTGTGACCTCCTCCAGCACCTAGCCTGGCACAGCAGTCAACCCGTAGCACCTGCTGGGTCTGTCCTGTGACCGCCACCTCCTGCACCTAGCCTGGCACAGCAGTCAACCCGTAGCACCTGCAGGGTCTGTCCCGTGACCTCCTCCTGCACCTAGCCTGGCACAGCAGTCAACCCGTAGCACCTGCAGGGTCTGTCCCGTGACCTCCTCCAGCACCTAGCCTGGCACAGCAGGCAACCTATGGCACCTGCTGGGTCTGTCCCGTGACCTCCTGCAACTAAAACAGCTTTAGTTGACATAAAACATAGTTTTAGTTGAATTAGAACATAGTTTTAGTTGACATAAAATGTAGTTTTGTTGACATAAAACGTAGTTTTAGTTGAATTAGAACAGTTTTAGTTGAATTAGAACCGTTTTAGTTGACAAAACACAGTTTTAGTTTGAATGAAACATGGTTTTGTTGGTGGTGGTGGTGGTGCTGATTGTGATTGTTGTTGGTTTTGGTGGTGCTGACGGTGGTTGTTGCTGTGACCTTGACGTGTCGCTGCTGATACTACTACTGCTGCTGGTGCTGCTACTGCTGATACTGCTGCTGCTACTACCGCTGCTGATGCTGCTGCTGCTACTGCTGATACTGCTACTACTGCTGATGCTGATGCTGCTGCTACTACTACTGCTGCTGCTGCTGCTGATGATGATGATGCTGCTTCTGCTGCTACTGCTGCTGCTCCTGCTACTACTGCTGCTACTACTACTACTGCTGCTACTACTACTGCTACTATTGCTCATGATGATGATGATGCTGCTGCTACTGCTGCTGCTGATACTACTACTGCTACTACTACTACTGCTGATACTGCTGCTGCTGATGCTGCTGCTGATACTACTGATGATGATGATGATGCTGCTGCTGCTTCTGCTGCAGGGCGGCGGCCGAACAGAACTCGCAGACGGGGGGAGCGGAGTCGGTCGTGCCGACTAAGACGACAGGCAGACTGACCGCTAAGACTACAGGCAGACTGCCCGCTAAGACTACAGGCAGACTGCCCGCTAAGACTACAGGCAGACTGTCCACTGGCCGAGTAGCCACTCAGACTACAGCCAGACTGACCACTAAGACAACAGCCAGGCTGCCCGCTAAAACAACAGCCAGACTGTCCCCCAAGACGACAGGCAGAGTGGCCACTCAGACAACAGCCAGACTGACCACTAAGACAACAGCCAGACTGACCACTCAGACTACAGCCAGACTGACCACTAAGACAACAGCCAGACTGTCCACTCAGACTACAGGCAGACTGCCCGCTAAGACTACAGGCAGACTGTCCCCCAAGACAACAGGCAGACTGCCCGCTAAGACTACAGCCAGACTGACCACTAAGACAACAGCCAGACTGTCCACTCAGACTACAGGCAGACTGCCCGCTAAGACAACAGCCAGGCTGTCCCCCAAGACAACAGGCCGAGTGGCCACTCAGACAACAGCCATACTGTCCCCCAAAACTACAGGCAGGCTGTCCACTCAGGCTACAGCCAGGCTGTCCACTCAGACTACAGCCAGACTATCCCCCAAGACTACAGGAAAACCATCTTCAACATGCAGGCCATTGTCTCTGTCTACAGGCAGGCTGTCCACAGGCAGAATGTCCACTCAGGCAATGGCTAGACAGCTCACTTGGACAACAGGCAGACTGTCCACTCAGACTACAGGCAGACAGCTCACTCGGACAACAGGTAGACTATCCACGGGCCGGCTGACCACACAAACTGCAGGCAAGACTACAGGCAGACTGTCCACTCAGACGACAGGCAGACCGCCCACTAAGACGACAGGCAGAATGTCTACTCAGACGACAGGCAGAATGTCCACTCTGACGACAGGCAGACCGTCCACTCTGACAACAGGCAGAATGTCCACTCTGACGACAGGCAGAATGTCTACTCAGACGACAGGCAGAATGTCCACTCTGACGACAGGCAGACCGTCCACTCAGACGACAGGCAGACCCTCCACTCAGACGACAAGCAGAATGTCCACTCTGACGACAGGCAGACTGCCCACTAAGACAACAGCCAGGCTGCCCACTCAGACTACAGGCAGACCGTCCACTCAGACGACAAGCAGAATGTCCACTCTGACGACAGGCAGAATGTCCACTCAGACGACAGGCAGACCATCCACTCTGACGACAGGCAGAATGTCCACTCAGACGACAGGCAGACCGTCCACTCTGACGACAGGCAGACCGTCCACTCAGACGACAGGCAGAATGTCCACTCAGACGACAGGCAGACCGTCCACTCTGACGACAGGCAGACCGTCCACTCAGACGACAGGCAGATCGTCCACGCAGGGAGTGAGCCGGACTACAGGCGGCCCGACATCTCAAGCTACAGGCGGCCCGGCATCTCAAGCTACAGGCGGAAAGACGCTGAAGGGACGCGAGGCCCAGGTCGCAGAGCGGAGGTGAGAGAGAGAGAGGGCGAGCGAGCGAGAGGGTGAGAGAGCGAGCGAGTGAGTGACTTAGAGAGTGAGTGAGCGAGTGAGAGAAAGAGAGAATGGGAGAGCGAGCGAGAGGGTGAGAGCGAGTGAGTGACTTAGAGAGTGAGTTAGCGAGCGAGCGAGTGAGTGACTTAGAAAGTGAGTGAGTGAGCGAGTGAGAGAAAGAGAGAATGGGAGGGCGAGTGAGAGAGAGAGTGAGTGCGAGAAAGTGAGAGAGCGAGCGAGTGAGAGAGCGAGTGAGTGAGTGAGAGAGTGAGTGAGTGAGTGAGTGAGTGAGTGAGAGAGTGAGAGAGTGAGAGAGTGAGAGAGCGAGTGAGAGAGCGAGCGAGTGAGAGAGAGAGAGAGTGAGAGCGAGAAAGAGTGAGAGGGTGAGAGAGTGAGAGAGTGAGCGAGAGAGAGAGTGAGAGAGAGAGAGAGTGAGGGTGAGAGGGTGAGAGAGTGTGAGCGAGAGAGTGAGTGAGTGAGAGAGCGAGAGAGCGAGAGAGAGAGTGAGCGAGAGAGAGAGTGAGCGAGCGAGAGAGCGAGAGAGAGAGTGAGCGAGAGAGAGAGTGAGCGAGCGAGAGAGCGAGAGAGAGAGTGAGCGAGCGAGAGAGTGAGCGAGCGAGAGAGCGAGAGAGAGAGTGAGCGAGCGAGAGAGTGAGCGAGAGAGAGAGCGAGAGAGTGAGCGAGAGAGCGAGCGAGTGACTTAGAGAGCGAGCGAGTGACTTAGAGAGCGAGCGAGTGACTTAGAGAGCGAGCGAGCGACTTAGAGAGCGAGCGACTTAGAGAGCGAGCGAGCGACTTAGAGAGCGAGCGAGCGACTTAGAGAGCGAGCGAGCGAGCGACTTAGAGAGCGAGCGAGTGACTTAGAGAGCGAGCGAGTGACTTAGAGAGCGAGCGAGTGACTTAGAGAGCGAGCGAGCGAATGACTTAGAGAGCGAGCGAGTGACTTAGAGAGCGAGCGAGTGACTTAGAGAGCGAGCGAGTGAGCGAGTGACTTAGAGAGCGAGTGAGTGAGCGAGTGACTTAGAGAGCGAGTGAGTGAGCGAGTGACTTAGAGAGCGAGCGAGAGAGCGTGCGAGTGACTTAGAGAGCGAGCGAGTGACTTAGAGAGCGAGCGAGTGAGCGAGTGACTTAGAGAGCGAGCGAGTGACTTAGAGAGCGAGCGAGTGACTTAGAGAGCGAGTGACTTAGAGAGCGTGCGAGTGACTTAGAGAGCGAGCGAGTGACTTAGAGAGCGAGCGAGTGACTTAGAGAGCGAGCGAGTGACTTAGAGAGCGAGTGACTTAGAGAGCGTGCGAGTGACTTAGCGAGCGAGTGACTTAGAGAGCGAGCGAGTGACTTAGAGAGCGAGCGAGTGACTTAGAGAGCGAGTGACTTAGAGAGCGGAGTGACTTAGAGAGCGAGCGAGTGACTTAGAGAGCGAGCGAGTGACTTAGCGAGCGAGTGACTTAGAGAGCGAGTGACTTAGAGAGCGAGCGAGCGTGCGAGGTCGTAGCCCGTCAACGTGATCCCCTAACCGCCGCGTCTTGCCGCCGTCTTGCGGCCTCTACCAGGGCCCGTCTAGCCGAGTGGCAGGCCCAGCACGGCCGCACCCTGAGCAAGCGGCCCGCCCAGGCGAGGCCAAAGCGCCGCACGCCCCGTCGGGCACCCGCCGCAAACGCGTCCTTCTGGGAGGCGATGGCGGAGGAGGAGGAGGAGGCCGAGGTGGCCGAGGCCATGAAGGTCGGGTTCCTCGGGTTTCAAGAGGCCTTGCGGAAGGTGGGTGGGGTGGGTGGAGTGGTGGTGGGGTGGGTGGGTGGAGTGGGTGGTGGGTGGGTGAGGTGGGGGGGTGGTGGGTGGGTGGGTGAGGTGGGGGGGTGGTGGGTGGGTGAGGTGGGGGGTGGAGTGGGGTGGGTGGAGTGGGGTGGGTGTAGTGGGGTGGGTGTAGGGTGAGTGGGTGGAGTGGGGTGGGTGTAGGGTGAGTGGGTGGAGTGGGGTGGGTGTAGGGTGAGTGGGTGAGGTGGGGTGGGTGGGTGGAGTGGGGTGGGGTGGGTGGAGTCGGGTGGGGTGAGGTGGAGTGGAGGGGATTAGGGTGTGTGGGTGGGGGGTAGTGCCCTGTGGTTGTGTAACAGGTCCCTGCGGGGTGGGCTGGTAGGAACGACCCCGCCCCAACCCCGCGTAGCCCCGCCCTCCACCTCGTGGCCACGCCCCCTGCCGCTGTAGCCCCGCCCCCTGCCGCTGTAGCCCCGCCCAATACAGAGAGGGGGAGATATTCCCAGGGAATTATAAGGGAATGTTACACTTGTTTAGCCAGGAAAGCTCCACTGAGTCTAAAGGTTTTTGTAGGGTCCTGCCAAGTGTTTGCAGTAGGGGGCGATGTTGCTACACCTAATCGGACGATACGAAGGGAGAGTTTGAGGCCTAGTTCTAGGCTTTAGGCCTAGCTGTAGGCTTTAGGCCGCTGTGAGTTAATTTTTAATTGAAATGTTTGAATTATTAATGTAAAAGCTTTAAATTTAAATGTTTCTATTTAAAATTAAAAGCTATCTCCGGGAATTATAAGGGAATGTTACACTTGTTTAGCCAGGAAAGCGTCACTGAGTCTAAAGGTTTTTGTAGGGTCCTGCCAAGTGTTTGCAGTAGGGGGCGATGTTGCTACACGGACGGACGGACAGACGATATAATCTCTTGTAGGCTGGTTCACTTCGTTCCCACCAGTATAATGTAGTGTAGTAGTGTATAATGTAGTAGTGTATAATGTAGTAGTGTATAATGTAGTAGTGTATAATGTAGTGTAAAGTGTAGTAGTGTATAATGTAGTAGTGTATAATGTAGTAGTGTATAATGTAGTGTAAAGTGTAGTAGTGTATAATGTAGTGTAAGTGTAGTAGTGTATAATGTAGTAGTGTAGTTAGTGTATAATGTAGTGTAAAGTGTAGTAGTGTATAATGTAGTGTAGTAGTGTAAAGTGTAGTAGTGTATAATGTAGTGTAAAGTGTAGTAGTGTATAATGTAGTGGTGTATAGTGTAGTGTATAATGTAGTGTAGTAGTGTAAAGTGTAGTAGTGTATAATGTAGTGTAAAGTGTAGTAGTGTATAATGTAGTGGTGTATAGTGTAGTGTATAATGTAGTGTAGTAGTGTATAATGTAGTAGTGTATAATGTAGTGTAGTAGTGTATAATGTAGTGTAAAGTGTAGTGTAGTAGTGTATAATGTAGTGTAAAGTGTCGTAGTGTATAGTGTAGTGTCGTAGTGTAGTGTATAGTGTAGTGTAGTAGTGTATAGTGTAGTGTAGTAGTGTATTTTAGTAGTGTATAGTGTAGTGTAGTAGTGTATAGTGTAGTGTAGTAGTATAGTGTAGTAGTGTATAGTGTAGTGTATAGTATAGTGTAGTAGTGTCGTGTGTAGTAGTGTATAGTGTAGTAGTGTATAGTGTAGTAGTGTATAGTGTAGTGTAGTAGTGTGTAGTGTATAGTGTATAATGTAGTGTAGTGTGTAGTAGTGTATAATGTAGTGTAGTAGTGTGTAGTGTAGTGTATAGTGTAGTCTAGTAGTGTAGTGTATAGTGTAGTAGTGTATAATGTAGTGTAGTAGTGTGTAGTGTAGTCTAGTAGTGGTGTACAGCAGTGTGTATGGTGTGTGTTGTATACAGGGTGCACTGCAGGAGCAGGAGGCACGTGACCGCGTGGCCTTCTGGCTGTAGTAGTGTGTAGTGTATAGTGTAGTGTAGTAGTGTATATTAATGTGTGTGTGTTGTATACAGGGTGCACTGCAGGAGCAGGAGGCACGTGACCGAGTGGCCTTCTGGCTGTAGTAGTGTGTAGTGTATAGTGTAGTGTATAGTGTAGTGTAGTAGTGTATCGTAATGTGTGTGTATGGTGTGTGTTGTATACAGGGTGCACTGCAGGAGCAGGAGGCACGTGACCGAGTGGCTGCGCTGCAGAGCGGGTTCCCTGGGGCCCGTGGGCACGCCGCCTTCTGGCTGAGCGGGCGGCCATGGCGGAGACCTGGGGCACGGCCAGCGACGTCGTGGCCGAGTTCGAGGCGGCCGTGGCGGCGGGAGCACAGGTGGGTGGGGGAGTGGGTGGGTGGGTGGGGGAGTGGGTGGGTCGGTGGGTGGGTGGGGGGGTGGGTGGGGGGTGGTTGGGGGGGTGGGTGAGTGTGTGTGGGGGGGTGGGTGGGGGGGTGGGTGAGTGTGTGTGGGGGGGTGGGTGGGGGGGTGGGTGAGTGTGTGTGGGTGGGTGTGTGGGTGAGTGGGTGAGTGGGTGGGTGGGGGGGTGGGTGAGTGAGTGGGTGGGTGGGTGGGTGAGTGGGTGGGTGGGTGAGTGGGTGGGTTGGTGAGTGGGTGGGTTGGTGAGTGGGTGGGTGAGTGGGGTGGGTGGGTGGGTGGGTGAGTGAGTCGGTTGGTGGGTGGGTGGGTGAGGTGGGTGAGTGGGTGGGTTGGTGGGTGAGTTGGTGGGTGAGTGGGTGGGTGGGTGTGTGTGTGTGGGTGAGGTGAGTGAGTGGGTTGGTGGATGAGTGGGTGGGTGGGTGAGTGGGTGGGTTGGTGAGTGGGTGGGTGAGTGAGTGGGGTGGGTAGGTGGGTGGGTGGGTGAGTGAGTCGGTTGGTGGGTGGGTGGGTGGGTGAGGTGGGTGAGTGGGTGGGTTGGTGGGTGAGTTGGTGGGTGAGTGGGTGGGTGGGTGTGTGTGTGTGGGTGAGGTGAGTGAGTGGGTTGGTAGGTGGGTGAGTGGTGGGTGGGTGGGTGAGGTGAGTGGGTGGGTGAGTGAGTGAGTGGGTGGGTGAGGTGAGTGGGTGGGTGGGTGGGTGAGTGATGTGAGTGGGTGGGTGAGGGGGTGGGTGAGTGGGTGGGTTGGTGGGTGAGTGGGTGGGTTGGTGAGTGGGTGGGTGGGTGGGTGGGTGGGTGAGTGAGTCGGTTGGTGGGTGGGTGGGTGAGGTGGGTGAGTGGGTGGTTGGTGGGTGAGTGGGTGGGTGGGTGTGTGTGTGTGGGTGAGGTGAGTGAGTGGGTTGGTGGGTGAGTGGGTGGGTGGGTGAGTGGGTGGGTTGGTGAGTGGGTGGGTGAGTGGGGTGGGTAGGTGGGTGGGTGGGTGAGTGAGTCGGTTGGTGGGTGGGTGGGTGGGTGAGGTGGGTGAGTGGGTGGGTTGGTGGGTGAGTTGGTGGTGAGTGGGTGGGTGGGTGTGTGTGTGTGGGTGAGGTGAGTGAGTGGGTTGGTAGGTGGGTGAGTGGTGGGTGGGTGGGTGAGGTGAGTGGGTGGGTGAGTGAGTGAGTGGGTGGGTGAGGTGAGTGGGTGGGTGGGTGGGTGAGTGATGTGAGTGGGTGGGTGAGGGGGTGGGTGAGTGGGTGGGTTGGTGGGTGAGTGGGTGAGTGGGTGGGTTGGTGAGTGGGGTGGGTGGGTGGGTGGGTGGGTGAGTGAGGTGAGTGGGTGGGTGGGTGAGTGAGGTGAGTGGGTGGGTGAGTGGGTTGGTGGGTGAGTGGGTGGGTAAGTGGGTGGGTGAGTGGGTGGGTGAGTGGGTGGGTGAGTGAGTGGGTGGGTGAGTGGGTGGGTGAGTGGGTGGGTGAGTGGGTGGGTGGGTGAGTGGGTGAGTGGGTGGGTGAGTGGGTGGGTGAATGGGTGGGTGGGTGGGTGGGTGAGTGGGTGGGTGGGTGAGTGGGTGGGTGGGTGAGGTGGGTCGGTGAGTGGGTGGGTGAGTGGGTGGGTGAATGGGTGGGTGGGTGAGTGGGTGGGTGAGTGGGTGAGGTGGGTCGGTGAGTGGGTGGGTGAGTGGGTTGGTGGGTGAGGTGGGTGGGTGAGTGGGTGTGTGGGTGGGTGAGTGGGTGGGTGGGTGAGGTGGTGGGTGGGTGAGTGAGTGAGTGGGTGGGTGAGGTGGTGGTGGGTGGGTGAGGTGGTGGTGAGTGAGTGGGTGGGTTGGGTGAGGTGAGTGGGTGAGTGAGGTGAGTGGATGAGTGAGTGGGTGGTGGAGTGGGTGAGTGGGTGGGTGGGTGGGTGAGTGAGGTGAGTGGGTGGGGTGGGTGGGTGGGTGAGTGAGGTGAGTGGGTGGGTGAGTGGGTGAGTGGGTGGGGGTGGGTGAGTGAGTGAGTGAGTGGGTGGTGGGTGAGTGAGGTGAGTGGTGGGTGGGTGGGTGAGTGAGTGAGTGGGTGGGTGGGTGAGTGAGGTGAGTGGTGAGTGGTGGGTGGGTGGGTGAGTGGGTGGGTGGGTGGGGTGGGTGAGTGAGGTGAGTGGGGTGGGTGGGTGGTGGGTGGGTGAGTGGGTGGGGTGGGTGGGGTGAGTGGTGGGTGAGTGGGTGGGTGGGTGAGTGGGTGGGTGAGGTGGGTGGGTGAGTGGTGGGTGGGTGAGTGGGTGGGTGAGTGGGGTGGTGGGTGGGTGAGTGGGTGGGTGGGTGAGTGGGTGGGTGGGTGGGTGAGTG
>WFAB01003735.1:0-13083 GCA_018977245.1 Lethenteron camtschaticum
CTCTCCACAACTGCCCCATCACCAATTGAGAGTTGTGGGGGTGGAGTGTCCGATGGTACAAAATACCCAGGCAGGTGCTTAGTTTTGGTGGGGCTGATGGTAAGGCCCCACCTCTTAGTGGCAAGCTCCAGGTTTAGCAGCAGCGCCTCCAACTCCTCCTCTGAGTGAGCAGCGATTACCAGATCATCGGCATACATAACGTGGTTGAGCAATAGGGAGCCATCCCTTGACCGCACCCGGGCATCGATCAGCCTCCCATTGTATCTGTACCAGATGGAAATTCCTCCGGTACAGCTATTGAAGTCCTCACGAACTACGTGGTCAAAATAGATGCTAAATAATGTGGGAGCCAGAGGACAACTCTGTCGCACCCCAAGGTGTACAGCGAATGGCTCCGACTCCCAGCCACGTAGTTTTACCCGGGCCTGCTCACCATCATGAAGGTCCTTAATGATCGTCAGCAGAGGGTCAGGGACTCCTCTGTCAGCCAGGGTCTCTGGGGAGGTCTGGACCACGTACCCAAAGCAGCAATTGAAGCTGCATGAGTCACAGTCCTAAACCTTGCCCATTTACCCTCGATATCTGGAGGAGTGGGGGACGATGCCAACTTCAGCCACAAACGATTATGAAATTCTCCATTGGAACCTCAGAGTTATGTTTTTTGTTTGAATTATGACTGCAGGTATTGTGGTCTATGCAAACATGACTCCTTGTAAAAAAAGTGTCAGTTTTGTTGCCAGATAAAAGGGTAAAAAACCAATTATCGATTAAATTCTCGCTTGCAACTTTCATCAGCTAGCTGAGACCAGGCCACCTTAGGTTGGAATGGGGTCCTGGGTGTACACCCACCACCGTAGTGGAAGAATGGCAGGCGCATCTTACAGATGACAAGTCGATGGTCAGAGGGCAGATCAGCTCCAGGTGCAAGCATCATGACCAACTTGGGTATTGAAGTCACCCAACAAGATGACTCTATCCTGAGGGGCCACTTTAGCCAGCACTTGTGACAGGAGGTCATAGAAGGCATCTGACTCATCGACCTTGCCTGCATCCCTCCACGGATGTTCGCCTTCGGTGGGGGCATAAGTAACCACGACCACCACTCCTCGCCTCCGGTTGATGGGAAGGCGAGCCCAAAGTAGCCTGGGGCTTACAGCTTCCCACACCTCACCGCCACGCTCCCACGCCCCTTAATTATTTTGTTCAGAAGAAAAGCCACTCCCTGTTGTTTAGTAATCTCCTGCCCCGAGTAGAGGACTGTCCACCACTCATAGTGGCAGGAGCCAGAGCCGGACCTCCTGAATGCCACAGAGATCCAGGCGGTACCGGTCCAGCTCCCGACAGAGGAGTGGCAGCCTTTCCTCCGCAGTGAGCGTTCGAACATTCCACGTGGCCATCTGTAGTGGCTTTTTGTTGTTTCTGGAGTCGCCCCGAGGGTAACGATTCAATCTCCTGGCTCCGCCAATTGGGGTTTGGCCAGAAGACGTCATAGACGCCTGTCCCCCCGGGGCCTCCGGCAAAAGCTTATTAATTAGATATGTTAGACGTGGTTTAGTGGTAATTTATTGAAGGTGGAGGGGTTACCAGCCCCTCTCACCCGTCCAGAGCCCCCATTTAGCCGCTGTGATTGCTACAAATGCCTTGAGGGGAAAGGCCATTCGGAATTGGCCCTCCCCCCATGGCACTGCCCTTCCGGCACCAAGAGATAGTAGGAGGTTGTTTTGCTGAACACATACATACAGACATTCACTCACCCACACACACACATACAGCACACACATACATACAGTCACTCACACATGCACACACATACATACACTCACTCACACATATATACATACAGACATTCACTCACTCACCCACACACACATACAGACACACACACATACACTCACTCACACATACACACACACACATACACACTCACACAACATACATAGGAAATCACTCACACATACATACATACAGACAATCACTCCAACATACATACAGACACACACTCACACATACATACATACAGACACATACAGACACACACATACAGATACACACACACTCGTACATACAGTAAACAATAAACATACTAATACACGTCATCACCAATACCAAAATGATAACTCTAACCATCATCATCGTAGCCACCACCAACACTCTCACCACCACCACTCTCACCACCACTACCATCACCACCACCACCACTCTCACCACCACCATCACCACCACCACAACCACCACCACTCTCACCACCATCATCACCACCACCACTCTCACCACCACCATCACCACCATCACCACCACCACCACTCTCACCACCATCACCACCACCACCACTCTCACCACCATCATCACCACCACCACTCTCACCACCACCACTCTCACCACCACCACTCTCACCACCACCACCACCATCACCACCACCATCACCACCACCATTCTCACCACCACCATTCTCACCACCACCACCACCATCACCACCACCACCACTAACCACCACCACCACCACCATCACCACCATCACCACCACCACAACCACCACCACTCTCACCACCATCATCACCACCACCACTCTCACCACCACCATCACCACCATCACCACCACCACCACTCTCACCACCATCACCACCACCACCACTCTCACCACCATCATCACCACCACCACTCTCACCACCACCACTCTCACCACCACCACTCTCACCACCACCACCACCATCACCACCACCATCACCACCACCATTCTCACCACCACCACCACTATCACCACCACCACCACTAACCACCACCACCACCACCATCACCACCATCACCACCACCACCACTAACCACCACCACTCTCACCACCACCACCACCACCACTCTCATCACCACCACCATCATCACCACCACCACTCTCACCACCACCACTCTTACCACCACCACCATCACCACCACCATCACCACCATCACCACTATCACCACCACCACCACCACCACTAACCACCACCACCATCACCACCATCACCACCACCACTAACCACCACCACCACCACCATCACCACCATCCCCATCACCACCATCACCACCAACACCATCACCACCACCACTCTCACCACCACCACCATCACCATCACCACCACCACCACCACTCTCACCACCACCACTGTATCACCATCACCACCATCATCATCACCGCCACCACTCTCACCATCATCACTCTCACCACCATCATCACCATCATCACCATCACCACCACCATCATCATCATCTTCTCTACCACAATAGTCAACCACCACCACCATCATCACTCGAACCACCATCACTCTAACCACCATCACTATCATCCTAACCACCACCACCACCATCACTCTCACCACCATCACCATCTTCATCTTCTCTACCACAATAGTCACCACCACCATCACCACTCGAACCACCATCACTCTAACCACCATCACTATCATCCTAACCACCACCACCACCACCACCATCATCTTCTCTACTACAATAGTCAACCACTACCACCACCACCATCATCACTCTAACCACCATCACTCTAACCACCATTACTATCATCCTAACCACCACCACCACCATCATCATCTTCTCTACCACAATAGTCAACCACCACCACCACCACCATCATCTTCTCTACTACAATAGTCAACCACTACCACCACCACCATCATCACTCTAACCACCATCACTCTAACCACCATCACTATCATCCTAACCACCACCACCACCATCATCATCTTCTCTACCACAATAGTCAACCACCACCATCACCACTCGAACCACCGTCACTCTAACCACCACCACTATCATCCTAACCACCACCACCACCATCATCATCTTGTCTACCACAATAGTCACCCCCACCACCATCATCGTCATACTCACACAAGCCTTGCACCATCACCGCAGTGGTGGCTATGAGGACCACCAACACCCCTGCTGCCATCATGGCTCTCTCCTGCCGACGTGATGATGCTGGTGATGGTGGTGGTGATGGTGATGTTGGTGGTGAGGATGGTGGTGAGGATGGTGGTGGGGGTGTTCGCGTCCTGGGTTGTGCGACTTCTCTGGCGCGTGAACAGCGCGTGGGTGGTGGAGGGAGTGCGTGGATTAGTGGGTGGAGGGGTGGGGGAGTGAGTGAGTGTGTGAGTGTTTGTGTTGATGAGTGTGTGTGAGAGTGTGTGTGTGTGAGTGTGTGTGAGTGAGTGTGAGTGTTTGTGAGTGTTTGTGAGTGTGTGAGTGTGTGTGAGAGTGTAACTGTGTGTGTGTGAGAGTGTGAGTGTGTGTGAGTGTGTGTGAGTGTGTGTGAGTGTGTGTGAGTGTGTTGATGAATGTGTATGAGTGTGTGTGTGTGTGAGTGTGTGTGAGTGTGTGTGTGAGTGTTTGTGAGTGAGTGTTTGTGTCTGTGAGTGTTTGTGAGTGTGTGTGAGTGTGTGAGTGAGTGTGTGAGTGTGTTTGAGAGTGTAACTGTGCGTGTGTGTGAGTGTGTGTGAGTGTGTGTGAGTGTGTGTGAGTGTGTTGATGAATGTGTATGAGTGTGTGTGTGTGCGTGTGAGTGTGTGCGAGTGAGTCAGTGTGTGTGAGAGTGTGTGAGTGTTTGTGAGTGAGTGTTTGTGTGTGAGTGTGTGTTGACGAGTGTGTGCGAGTGTGTGTGAGAGTGTAACTGTGTGTGTGTGTGTGCGTGAGTGTGTTAGTGTGTTGATGAGTATGTGTGAGTGTGTGTGAGAGTGTGAGTGTGTGTGAGTGTGTGTGTGAGTGTGTGTGAGTGTGTGTGAGTGTGTTGATGAATGTGTATGAGTGTGTGTGTGTGTGCGTGTGAGTGTGTGTCAGTGTGTGTGAGTGTGTGTGAGTGTGTGAGTGAGTGTGTGTGAGTGTGTGTGTGTCAGTGTTTGTGTGAGTGTGTGTGAGTGTGTGTGTCTTCTCGGCCACAGTCATTCCCTCCCTTCTCTACGCTTGCGAAACGTGGACCCCCCTAATGGAGCATCTTCGCCGGTTGGAAACATTTAGGCTGGCCTGCCTACGATGCATCCTGGGTTAAACCAGGCTGGATTGTGTGAGGCGCTCACAAATCCTTGAAAGATCTGGGCAAAGTCTCATCGGTGAGCTCCTCCGGCAGGCAAGGCTGCGTTGGCTGGGTCATGTAGCCCACATGCCCAGCCACCGCATGCCTATGGAGTGATGTGGTACGGGAGGACGTGGAGCTGAGTGGACTTGCCGATGACTGGTACCAGCGGTGTCAAGATCGGCCTCAGTGGAGGAGGCTCGTGAAGGACGCTACTGGGCAGTTGGAGGCAGTCGCCCTCCAACAACAACGGAGGGCGGAGGAGCGACGCTCACAACAACGAGCGGAGCGCCGGATGGCTAAAGTACTGTGCAAATTGCTGGGCTCATCCAGCCTGGTTAAACCCAGGATGGGTCGTAGGCAGGCCAGCCTAAATGTTTTCCAATCGGCGAAGATGTTCCATTAGGGGGTCCACGTTTCGCAAGCGTAGAGAAGGGAGGGAATGACCGTGGCCGAGAAGACCTGAAGCTTCGTGCAGAGCGACAGACCAGGTAGCTTCCACACAGCGTTACGCAACCGATGAAAAGATATTGCCGCTCGACTGATTCTGAGTGAGACCTCTGCTGTCAAACCAGAGCCGGTCATGAGCACACTGCCCAAGTATGGGAAACTCTCAACTCTCTCCACAACTGCCCCATCACCGATTGAGAGTTGTGGGGGTGGAGTGCCCGATGGTACAAAATACCCAGGCAGGTGCTTAGTTTTTTGGGGCTGATGGTAAGGCCCCACCTCTTAGTGGCACGCTCCAGTTTCAGCAGCAGCGCCTCCAACTCCTCCTCTGAGTGAGCGGCAATTACCAGATCATCGGCATACATAACGTGGTTGATCAATAGGGAGCCATCCCTTGACCGCACCCGGGCATCGATCAGCCTCCCATTATATCTGTACCAGATGGATATTCTTCTAGTACACAGCCATCAAAGGCTTCGCAAACTACGTGGTCGAAAAACATGTTAAAATAATGTGGGAGCCAGAGGACATCCCTGTCGCACCCCAAGGTGAACAGGGAATGGCTCCGACTCCCGGCCACGTAGTTTTACCCGGGCCCGCTCACCATCATGAAGGTCCTTAATGATCATGAGCAGAGGGTCAGGGACTCCGAAAGCACGAAGAACAACCCAGAGCCCAGGCCTACTGATGGTATCATAGGCCTTGACCAGGCCAATAAAGCAGAGATGTAGGTCTTGTTGGAATTCCCTACACCTCTGCTGTAGCAGACGGACAGAAAACATGGCATCTGTGCAGGATCGCCCTTTCCTGAAACCGCATTGGGACTCCGCAAGCCTCTCCTCAGCGTGCCTGGCAAGGCGATGTTGAATAATCCTTGCCAGGACCTTACCCGGCACACTGAGGAGTGAGATGCCCCTGTAGTTGTTACAGTCTGTGCGGTCCCCCTTCTTAAAGATGGGGACCACCAGGGCATCCTTCCAGTCCTGCGGAACCCGTCCAGTGGTCC
Source organism: Lethenteron camtschaticum (assembly GCA_018977245.1). NCBI lineage: Eukaryota > Metazoa > Chordata > Hyperoartia > Petromyzontiformes > Petromyzontidae > Lethenteron > Lethenteron camtschaticum. The sequence continues at coordinate 6,510 of WFAB01003735.1, forward strand.
AGACTGTTGTTGTGATGTCATATAGGGCAGTCTGCACACAAACGCCACCCTCCCTCAGCATTTCGCTTGGGAGATCATCTCTGCCCGGTGCCTTTCCTGGTCTCAGACTCTGGATCGCCTTTAGTACTTCCTTAACAGATGGCACCTCACCAGCCACTCACAGGGGGTGACTTCTTCCTCCAATATATGAGGCACCGCAGCCTCAGCAGGGTCATCCCAACTTTGTGCCACGATGTTTTCCATGCCGAGGGACAACTGCCTGAGTGAAAGTCCTAAACCTCACCCACACACATCCCCCCCACACACACAGCCCCCCCCCCCCACATACACTCCCCTCCACACACACACATCCAGACACACACACACACCCATACACACACCCCCCCCACACACACTCCCACACCTACACGGACCCGCAACCCCCACACACACCCACACACACATACACACCCATACACACACCCCCACACACACACCCACACACACTCCCACACACACACCCCCACACACCCCGACACACACCCCCCCCCACACACACACTCCCACACACCCACACACACCCCCACACACACACACACACCCACACCCCCACCCCCACACACACCCACCCACACCCCCACACATACACCCACACACACTCCCACACACACACCCCCACACACACCCCCCCCCCCACACACACACTCCCACACCCCCACACACACCCCCACACACACACACACCCCCCCACACACACATACCCCCCCCCCACACACACACACCCACACCCACCCACACCCCCCCACACACACACACCCCCACACACCCACACACACACACCCACACCCCCCCACAGACACACCCCCCCACACACACACCCCCACACACCCACACACAAACACACTCCCACACCCCCACACACACATCCCCCACACACACACCCCCACACACCCACACACACCCACACACACCCTACAGACCCCAACACCCCCACACACACCCCCACACACCCACACCCTCCACGTGATTCTCTCTCTCAAGGCAATTGCAACATCTCTGCAAGTCCCAGGCCATGTGCTTCTCGTTAAAGCGCCGTGCGCGTAGCAGCTACGGAACGATCTGTGCACGTAACGGGAACCACATGTGCACACGCACACACGCACACAAACATGTACACACACACAAACATGTACACACACACACACACCCACACACGCAAACATGTACACACACACACGCACACACACACGCACACACACAAACATGTACACACACACACGCGTACACGCAAACATGTACACACACACAAACATGTACACGCACACACACACGCAAACATGTACACACACACACACGCACACACACACGCACACACACAAACATGTACACACACACACGCGTACACGCAAACATGTACACACACACAAACATGTACACGCACACAAACATGTACACACACACACGCATACACGCAAACATGTACACACACGCACACATAAACATGTACACACACACAAACATGTACACACACACACGCACACACACACACAAACATGTACACACACAAACATGTACACACATATACACACATGTACACACGCACACACACACACACAAACATGTACACACACACACACACGCACACACACACGCACACACACAAACATGTACACACACACACGCGTACACGCAAACATGTACACACACATATACACACACACGTATACACACATGTACACACACACACGCATACACGCAAACATGTACACACACACACAAATATGTACATACACACACACGCACACACACGCGCACACACAAACATGTACACACGCACACACACGCACACACACACAAACATGTACACACACATATATACACACACACATGTACACGCACACACGTGTATATACACACACACACGCACACACGTGTATATACCCACACGCACAGACATGTACACAGGACAAAGCTCCCCCGTGTAGCCTCTAACAGGCTGTAGGGGCAAGTGCTGTTAGTAGCGAGTAGCAGCAGCACCTGTGACGGCTACTGGCACTGTGGCACAAGAGGGGGAACCACGCCCGGCCGCCTTTGTCTCCCCAGTGGCGATGTTCACTACACACCGCTACACCAGCTACTCGTTTGAGACCGAGTCGACCTAGGGGAGGCCCAGGACCGGTTTAGATAATCGTCACCGGTGGTGTTGGTGGCCGTGAGCGGGAATTGAACCCGGGTCGCCGGGTTCGTAGCGCAGCGTAGCGCTAACCACTACACCCACCGCTCCCCACACACACACGCACGTACACACACGTGTGTGTGTACGTGTGTGTGTTTACATGTGTATATACATGTGTGTAGTAGATTTTCACACACTCTTGAAGGACGCTGCTACTGCTGGGCAGTAGGAGGCAGTCGCCCTCCAACAACAACGGAGGGCAGAGGAGCGACGCTCACAACAACGAGCGGAGCGCCGGGCGGATAAAATACACAGTTGGGGGGTACCGCTGGTGGTGCATCTACCGGTCATCTCAGTCGGTCAACCCATGGCACTTGCCGGGTCTGTCCCGTGACCTCCTCCTGCACCTAGCCTGGCACAGTAGGGGGCACAGCTGGTGGTGCATCTAGCGGTCATCTCAGTCGGTCAACCCGTGGCACCTGCTGGGTCTGTCCCGTGACCTCCTCCTGCACCTAGCCTGGCACATTAGGGGGGTACAGCTGGTGGTGCATCTACCGGTCATCTCAGTCGGCCAACCCGTGGCACCTGCTGGGTCTGTCCCGTGACCTCCTCCTGCACCTAGCCTGGCACAAGCGCCGCGGTGACGTCACACCGTCGCTTAGTGGCGAATGGCGGTTGTTGGTATTGGTGTGTTGGTATCAGTGGCGGCTCCTGCAAAATCTCTCAGGGGGGGGCAAATGTCTGGATGATTGATAAGGATAAGGTTCACCCATGCAATGGATATTTTTACAGCTTAAGCGTGTAAAGGCAACTTCACTTCTTTAATATTAATGAAAAATAAAGTGACTCTTACAATACATCTCCTTGTTTGTTTCTATACTCACTATTATTACAATCCACTCAGTTTCTTTTATTAAAGATTTCACTAGGTGGCGACAAATAATATTGTTGGATGAAACGTGCTTATGTATGATGACGTAAGCACGTATGATGACGTAAGCACGTTAGGGCTTGCCCTCCCGGAAGCCGTAGAGAATGAATTGCAGCGCCCCCGTTCGAAAAAAAACATCTTTCAATGTAAGTCTACGGGGCCACTCGGGGCGATTCTCAGCCGGAGTGAAATCGCCCAAAAAGAGGCGGTACTCCACAGAACGTGACATGACGCTGATTGGACTATATCCAGAGGCACAGTGACGACTCTGTGGTTCAATGACATTGGTGGTGCGTCGCCCAATCGCCCTAATGAAGAAACCGCCCCTGGTTGGTATGTATGTATACGAGTATGAGTGTGTGTATGTATATGAGTGCAGAACCTGGAGCGTGCCACTAAGAGGTGGGGCCTTACCATCAGCCCCACCAAAACTAAGCACCTGCCTGGATATTTTGTGCCATCGGACACTCCACCCCCACAACTCCCAATCGGTGATGGAGCAGTTGTGGAGAGAGTGGAGAGTTTCCCATACCTGGGCAGTGTGCTCATGACCGGCTCTGGTTTGACAGCAGAGGTCTCACTCCGAATCAGTCGAGCTTCATTATATTTTCATCGGTTGCGTAACGCTGTGTGGAAGCTACCTGGTCTGTCGCTCCGCACGAAGCTTTGGGTCTTGGCCACAGTCATTCCCTCCCTTCTCTACGCTTGCAAAACGTGGACTCTTTAATGGAACATCTTTGCCGGTTAGAAACATTCAGGCTGGCCTGTTTACGATCCATCCTGAGTTTAAGCAGGCTGCATTGTGTGAGGAGCTCACAAATCCTTCAAAGATCTGGACAAAGTCCCATCGGTGAGCTCCTCCTGCAGGCAAGGCTGCGTTGGATGGGTCATGTAGCCCGCATGCCCAGCCACCGCATGCCTAAACAGCTTTTGTTCGGCCGGATCGAGGGGATTAAACGGGCGTGGCACGGGCTCGAGAAGAGATGGAGTGATGTGGTACAGGAGGACGTGGAGCTGAGTGGACTTAATGATGACTGGTACCAGCGGTGTCAAGATCGGCCTCAGTGGAGGAGGCTCGTGAAGGACGCTACTGGGCAGTTGGAGGCAGTCGCCCTCCAACAACAACGGAGGGCGGAGGAGCGACGCTCACAACAACGAGCGGAGCGCCGGGTGGCTAAAGCACAGCAAGTTGGCACAGTAGGGGGCACAGGTGGTGCATCAGCCAGTCATCTCGGTCATCTCAGTCAGTCGACCCGTGGCACCTGCTGGGTCTGCCCCGTGACCTCCTGCCAGCGGGCGTTCGACACTTCAGGTGGCCTCAAGGTGCACATGGCCTGGCACAAGCGTCGTGGTGACGTCACCGCCACTTAGTGGCGAATGGCGGTTGTTGTTGTTGTTGAATGAGTGGAGTTTGTGTTCATTCCCTCGGCGAGACCCACATCATCAGTCATCACCACCAGGGTGATGCACAGGGACAGGTGCCATTACCACCACGATCGTCATCATCACCACCATCACCACCATCACCACCATCACCATCTTCACCATCTTCACCACCATCACCACCATCACCACCACCACCATCATCATCTCCACCACCACCATCACCACCATCACCACCACCACCATCATCACCACCACCATCATCTCAACCACCACCATCACCACTACCACCATCACCACCATCACCACCACCACCACCATCACCACCATCACCACCATCACTACTACCACCATCACCACCATCATCATCATCTCAACCACCACCATCACCACCACCACCATCACCACCACCATCACCACCACCATCACCACCATCACCACCACCACCATCACCACCACCATCACCACCATCATCATCATAACCACCACCATCACCACTATCACCACCACCATCACCACCACCATCACCACCATCACCATCACCACCATCACCACCACCATCATCATCTCCACCACCACCACCACCATCACCACCATCACCACCATCACCACCACCATCACCACCACCACCACCATCATCATCATCTCCACCACCACCATCACCACCACCACCACCATCACCACCACCACCTCCACACCACCATCATCTTCTCCACCACCACCACCACCACCACGACCACCAGCACCACCACGACGAAGGAGTCCTATAAATATGTGTGTATTCATCATCCGAGCAGCACCATCCAACATCACCACCACCACCATCGTCATCACCATCACCACCACCATCGTCACCACCATCACCACCATCACTGCCGTCCGTCGCTCTGCGTGAGGAGGCACAAAGGCAAAGCTCCCCCGTGTAGCCTTCGGCAAGCTCGCCCGGCCGCCTTTGTCTCCCCGGCGATGATGTTCGCAACGCAGCCACGAGCGGGGGGGAGAGGCAAGGGAGAGGGGTGAGAGAGGGGAGAGGGTGGGGGGAGAGGGAAGGGGGGCAGGGGAGAGGGAGGGGGGGCAGGGGAGAGGGTGGGGGGAGAGGGGGGGCAGGGGAGAGGGTGGGGGGAGAGGCAGGGGAGAGGGAAGGGGGGCAGGGGAGAGGGGGGGGGGCAGGGGAGAGGGTGGGGGGAGAGGCAGGGGAGAGAGAAGGGGGGCAGGGGAGAGGGGGGGGGCAGGGGAGAGAGAGGCAGGGGAGAGGGGGGTGGGGGGAGAGGCAGGGGAGAGGGTGGGGGGAGAGGGGGGTGGGGGGAGAGGCAGGGGAGAGGGAAGAGAGGCAGGGGAGAGGGGGGGCAGGGGAGAGGGGAGAAAGGCAGGGGAGAGGGTGGGGAGAGAGGGTAGGGGGAGAGAGGGTGGGGGGAGAGAGGGTGGGGGGAGAGAGGGTGGGGGGAGAGAGGCAGGGGAGAGGGGGGCAGGGGAGAGGGGAGAGAGGCAGGGGAGAGGGGGGGGAGAGAGGCAGGGGAGAGAGAGGCAGGGGAGAGGGGGGGGGAGAGAGGCAGGGGAGAGGGGGGGGCAGGGGAGAGGGGAGAGAGGCAGGGGAGAGGGGGGGCAGGGGAGAGAGGCAGGGGAGAGGGGGGGGGGAGAGGGGAGAGAGGCAGGGGAGAGGGGGGGGGGCAGGGGAGAGGGGAGAGAGGCAGGGGAGAGGGTGGGGAGAGAGGGTGGGGGGAGAGAGGCAGGGGAGAGGGTGGGGGAGAGGGGGGTGGGGGAGAGGCAGGGGAGAGGGAAGGGGGCAGGGGAGAGGGGGGGGCAGGGGAGAGGGGGGGGCAGGGGAGAGGGGGGAGAGAGGGGAGAGGGGGGAGAGGGGGGGGCAGGGGAGAGGGTGGGGGGAGAGGGGAGAGGGGGGGCAGGGGAGAGGGTGGGGGAAGAGGGAGAGGGGGGGGGGCAGGGGAGAGGGGGGAGAGGGGGGAGAGGCGGGGAGAGGTGAGGGGGGAGAGAGGGGAGAGGGGGGAGAGAGGGGAGAGGGGGGGGGCAGGGGAGAGGGTCGGGGGAGAGGCAGTCGGGCAGTCGGCTAGTCAGGCGGTCGGGCAGTCGGGCGGTCGGGCGGTCAGCCA
>WFAB01003736.1:0-13076 GCA_018977245.1 Lethenteron camtschaticum
CCCGGCCCTCCCGTGAGTTGTGCCAATTCCGTGCCGACACATTGCGACCGTGCGAGCTTTTTTGAGAGCGTCGGATCTTCAGGCCTTGGGGCGAGCGGCTTCTGTGTTGGGCCTTGGAGCCTGTTGGCCCATGTGAGCCCGTTTCTAAGCATCCGTGATAATAAAAAAGTATATAATGAGATTAAATATACCGGGTGTTTGAAAATGCTGGACCCGATTTGAAATCGCTAAATCTCTGCAACCACGAACCGCCCATGAATGAAACTCTTTTCACTGGAAAGGGTGGGGCATAGCGTTTAAAATGATTACCGCTAGATGCCTCTTCCAGCGCACAAACAGCCCCTAGCCTTAGTCATTCACAAGGCGGTTTGCGTTCTGCAGTTCTGCAAGACTGAATCCGTAATTACGGTGCAGCATGCATTTCAACGGCGTTTCGGCATTGATCCGCCAATGTCAAAGAGCATTCGTCGTTGGTAGCAACAATTTGAGGAAGCAGGCTGTTGATGTAAGGGGAAGAGCAAGGGTGACCACGCACCTCAGAGTAAAACGTTAGAAGAGAGGCGTTTGGACGAATTCAACTATCGTCTCGATGTTGTCCGTACAGCAGGTGGAGGCACACAGAGCATTTATAAAATGGATAGTAAAACTTAATAACTCATTAAACCGTTTGTAACTTTTCGTGTAATTGTAACATGTTGCCATCGTGAAATTTACTGCTTTGAAATTGGGTCCATCTGTTTGAAGCACTCTGTCATAAAAAACAAATGTAAAATACACTCCACCACCACCACCACCACCCCCGCCGCCCTTCCCCCAGGGACCTCCCGGCGACGTCATCAACCCGTTCCCGCTCATGGGCGAGCTCCGGTCGCGCCGATCGGTGGACGCCAGCCTGCCCATGGACGGGGAGCGGCTTCCCTTCTCCGATTACGGCGAGGCGCCGGCCGGCCGGGGCCGCGACGCCGCCGCCGCCGCCGCCGGCACCGGCGCCAACCGGGTGGCCGATCCGGATCCGGACGCCTACTTGGACTACGAGGACGGCATGGAGGAGATCTTCGCGTCGCTCAACTCGCTCAAGATCGAGATCGAGCAGATCAAGCACCCGCTGGGCACGCAGAGCAACCCGGCGCGCACCTGCAAGGACCTGCAGCTCTGCCACCCGGACTTCCCAACGGTGCGTTCGCCGGATTTGGCAAGGGAATTGAGCAACGCACAGCGGACGTCGATGTCGCCGTCGGCAGGATGAAATGAAAATAATAATGCTATCGCCGGCGGTTGCGGCGCCGGCACCATCAGAGGCATGCGGAATTTTTTTATAATTTAACACGTAGGCTTTCACGACCAATATCATCCATAATGCGGGTGGTTTTGCGTTAGATCGCGTAAATATAAATGTGTCGTTAAATCCGCCACCACCCGACACAGCCAATCAGTAAAGGGTTTGTCACGTAAACGGAACGTGGCCAGTTCGTTACGAGTACACACCACCGGTTGTGTGTTGGAGAGCAAAGCCACAACATTTACAATCTGAGTACAGATTCGAATCGCACGTTCTGTTTACGTGACAAACCTTACTAATTGGCTGTGTCGGGCGGGTGGCGGGTTTAACTACAACATTTCTATGACGCGATCTAACCCAAAAAAACCCTCATTTTGACATTCATAATGTAATAACGTTTCAATGTTTATACGGTGGTGTCACCCGCGACAGCTTGATCCTTGACCTCGCAACACCGCTCAGTCCATAACACACGGGGGTGGCACGCACGAATCCTGTTTGTTCTCAGCCGGGGGAGTAAACCGGCATGCGCTCGGGAGAATGCCCCCCCCCCTCCCCCCCGCGCATGCGAGGTCGAGGGGGGCAACGCTCGATCCCCCCCGTACCGAAGGCAAAAGCTCCACGCACACTCCCCCCCCTTGTCCCCCCCCCCCTCCACGCGCAGGAGACTACTACATCGACCCGAACCAGGGCTGCTCCGGAGACTCCTTCAAGGTTTTCTGTAACTTCACCAGCGGCGGAGAGACCTGCGTCGTGCCGGATGAGCGCACGCCTCGGTGAGGAGTCGCCCCCCCCCCCTCGCCACCCTCCCCCCCCCTCACCGTCTCACCCCCAAACCCCTGCCAATGGATCGAGACGTCGCGACGGTTCTGTTTACGTGCTGCCGCTGTCATTGTTACGACGATGCGGTGACGGTGACGATGGCGGTGATGATGGCGCGTGACGACGATGGTGACGACGATGGTGACGACGCTGGTGACGACAATGGTGACGATGATGGTGACGATGTTGGTGACGACAATGGTGACGATGATGGTGACAATGATGGTGATGACGCTGGTGACGACAATGGTGACGATGATGGTGACGATGATGGTGATGATGGCGGTGATGATGGCGGTGATGACAATGGTGACGATGATGATGCTTTGGACACCAAGGGCTCGAACTGTTACAGCCTCACGTCACTATACACTACACTACTATACACTACACTGCTATACACTAACATCTACTACACCATACACTACTATACACTACACTATACACTACACTACTATACACTACACTATGCATTACTATACACTACACTACTATACACTACACATACACTACTATACATTACACTACTATACACTAAACTATACACTACACTACTATACACTACACTATACACTACTATACACTACACTACTATACACTGTTACAGCCTCACGTCGGTTCTCTGCTGTCGCCCCCTCGGTGTGAACCCTTTGCACGTCCGCAACATCAAATGCACTCCGACTTTCAAGCAACATCTGAAGGCCTCTGTCTGGGTCAGGGCTTTCTAGCAGCCCTGAGAATTGACTTGTCTGCCAAACCTGTTAACCCCTTAGCAGTGCCCTACCTTATTACAGACCAATTCAGACCTTATAGGTCACCCGTGCCCCTTATAAATGTCAGCGTTCATCCTACAGAGTCCCATCACAAGGAGAAACACAAACAAATAGACAACAACATTTGTTTTTGACCGTATATAAATGTCTGTACGCCGTATGGACCTTAAAAATCAATGTCCCTGTACAAGAATACGGGGGGTAAACTGGGATGGGTTGACACGGCATGTATAAACGCCATTGTTATATTATTATTATTGGTGACGATGCCGCGTGTTACCCCGGGAGGGCCTCGCGGAGTCTCAAGACTTCCTTCAGGAGGGTCCCTGCCAAGGTTTTCGCTGACGACAGCGACAATCGGGGTTGTGATTACGATGACGATTCTCAAAGCACGCTGAGCTTCCCACACCGGCATATCGCCAGCTGTAACGACCCGCGACGATCACGGCGCTTGATGACGATGGCGACGGTGGTGCCGCCACCACCACCGGTGTTGATGGCAGCGGAGATGGCAGCGACAGCGACAACAAAGGATGCCGATTGATGTGCTTCACAGGTGAAGATGTCGTCGTGGCCTGGGAGACCCTGGGCACGTGGTTCAGCGAGTTCAGCGACGTCACCCGGTAAGAGTCAACCCCCCCCCCGCGCGTCCACCCTCTCGACCCCTCGGCAGTGATGGCTGTGGCGGGGGGTGAAACACAACTATAATAAGATCCATGGCAATCTTGATTTGAAGCTTTCGTGACTGCAGGAATCCATACTCTTTGGTTCTTTCAGTAAAGTCAGCAGTTCCACTGCTGGATGATTTTTTTCCCCTGAGGACGACCGCTTGTGTTGCGGTCGAAACGTCGTGAATTATTATTTTAATTTACTTTTATTTCTCTACCTACGTGACTTGTGGTGAATTGGCGCTCTGAGGAAGGCCCATTGCCCGAACCGTCGCCTGCTATATATTCGCTTTCATTTGAAGGCCACGCCGTGTAGTATTGACGAACCTGTGGGAGTTTTGTTTGTGCGACAGCAGTGAAATGCAGTGCAGGGCAGGCTCACGCTTGCAGCTAAGATAACAGGGCATTAAATAATAATGATAATGATGCAATTTGAAACGCGCCCGATATTCACAGATGTATGGACTTATTTGCGCTGCACAAAGCTAATCGACGGCCCAGTGGGGGGGGGGGGGTTAACAAACTAAAAACAACAAAAGCAGCTCTGAAATATATGAATCCATATGATTAAAAGTGTGCGCAGTTTCATTGGGCTTACTCATATCGGAAGGTGAAGAGCGTTCCAGACGCCGCAGGAGTGCACCTGCAATGCGACGCGCACTTTAAAATGACGTCGTCGATGACGGCGACTCTGGGGTGGTGTCGCTGAGAGCCAGGAGAGAAAGAACGTCGTGGAGGGGAGTGGGGGTAGGGGGGAGGAGCGAACGCTGCTACTGCTGCCACTGCTAGGCTGTGCGATCACCAGGGTGCCAACACTTGCATGGGGAAATGGAGTGAGGGGGGTGTGGATGGGGAGGGGTGCATCTTTGTAAAATAAAATTAAAAACCCACCAGCCAAATTATTCTCAAAACTATGCAAATGCACAGACAAAACAAAGGCGCTACTGAATCACATTGCCATGGGATAGCCCGCCTACAGAACCCATGAACGTACACGGGTGCTACTTTGAGATACATGAACTACTCGACTACGAAAGAGTTAGGTTCCAGAGGTCTGTTCGTAAGTCGATTTGTTCATTGCATCCAAACTTTATTCCCGTCAATTCAGAACGTGTTGTATGTACACTAAACACGGGGGATGCTTTAAAAGTAGAATCTCCTGTTGACGTAGATGCCACTGGTCTTCATGTTCTGTAGATGTGGATGCCACTGGTTCTTCACGTTCTGTAGATGTAGATGCCACTGGTTCTTTACATTCTGCAGATGTGGATCCCACTGGTTCTTCATGTTCTGTAGATGTTGATGCCACTGGTTCTTCACGTTCTGCGGATGTAGATACCACTGGTTCTCCACGTTTTACAGGTGTAGATGCCACTGGTTCTTCACGTTCTATAGATGTAGATGCCACTAGTTCTTCACGTTCTGTAGATGTAGATGCCACTGGTTCTTCACGTTCTGTAGATGTAGATGCCACTGGTTCTTCACGTTCTGTAGATGTAGATGCCACTGGTTCTTTACGTTCTACAGATGTATATCTCACTGGTTCATCATGTTCTGTAGATGTTGATGCCACTGGTTCTTCACGTTCTATAGATGTAGATGCCACTAGTTATTCACGTTCTGCGGATGTAGATGCCACTGGTTCTTCACTTTCTATAGATGTAGATGCCACTAGTTCTTCACGTTCTGCGGATGTAGATGCCACTGGTTCTTCACGTTCTATAGATGTAGATGCCACTGGTTCTTCACGTTCTATAGATGTAGATGCCACTGGTTCTTCACGTTCTATAGACGTAGATGCCCACTGATTCTTCATGTTCTGTAGATGTAGATACCACTGGTTCTTCACGTTCTGTAGATGTAGATACCACTGGTTCTTCACATTCTGTAGACTTCGATGCCACTGGTTCCTAAACGTCCTGCACATGTAGATGCCACTGGTTCTTCACGTTCTATAGATGTAGATGCCACTGGTTCTTCACGTTCTGTAGATGTAGATTCCACTGGTTCTTCACGTTATGTAGATGTAGATACCACTGGTTCTTCACATTCTGTAGACTTCGATGCCACTGGTTCCTAACGTCCTGCACATGTAGATGCCACTGGTTCTTCACGTTCTATAGATGTAGATGCCACTGGTTCTTCACGTTCTGTAGATGTAGATACCACTGGTTCTTCACGTTCTGTAGATGTAGATGCCACTGATTCTTCACGTTCTGTAGATGTAGATACCACTGTATCTTCACGTTCTGTAGATGTAGATGCCACTGGTTCTTCACGTTCTGCAGGTGTAGATGCCACTGGTTCTTCACGTTCTATAGATGTAGATGCCACTGGTTCTTCACGTTCTGTAGATGTAGATACCACTGGTTCTTCACGTTCTATAGATGTAGATGCCACTGGTTCTTCACATTCTGTAGACGTAGATGCCACTGGTTCCTAATGTCCTGCACATGTAGATTGCACTGGTTCTTCACGTTCTATAGATGTAGATGCCACTGGTTCTTCACGTTTTGTAGATGTAGATACCACTGGTTCTTCACGTTCTGTAGAGGTAGATGCCACTGGTTCTTCACGTTCTATAGATGTAGATGCCACTGGTTCTTCACGTTTTTGTAGAGGTAGATGCCACTGGTTCTTCACGTTCTATAGATGTAGATGCCACTGGTTCTTCACGTTCTATAGATGTAGATGCCACTGGTTCTTCACGTTTTGTAGATGTAGATGCCACTGGTTCTTCACGTTCTATAGATGTAGATGCCACTGTTTTCAATTCTGCAGATTGATGCCACTGATTCTCCACGTTCTGTAGATGTAGATGCCACTGGTTCTTCATGTTCTGCAGGTGTAGATGCCACTGGTTCTTCACGTTCTGTAGATGTAGATGCTACTGGTTCTTCACGTTCTGCAGATTTAGAACCTGTTCTTCACGTTCTGCAGATGTAATGCCACTGTTTTTCACGTTTGGAGATGTAGATGTCACTGGTTCTTCACCGTTCTATAGATGTAGATGCCACTGATTCTTCACGTTCTGCAGATGTAGATGCCACTGGTTCTTCACGTTCTGTAGACATAGATGCCACTGGTTCTTCACATTCTGCAGATGCTTTTTAGGATGCCACTGGCTTCATTTCATTGTTCTGCAGATGTAGATGCCACTGGTTCTTCACGTTCTATAGATGTAGATGCCACTGGTTCTTCACGTTCTGTAGATGTAGATGCCACTGGTTCTTCACGTTCTAGATGTAGATGCCACTGGTTCTTCACGTTCTGCAGATGTAGATGCCACTGGTTCTTCACGTTCTTGCAGATGTAGATGCCACTGGCTCTTCACGTTCTGCAGATGTAGATGCCACTGGCTCTTCACGTTCTGTAGATGTAGATGCCACTGGTTCTTCATGTTCTGTAGACGTAAATGCCACTGGTTCTTCACGTTCTGCAGATGTAGATGCCACTGGCTCTTCACGTTCTGCAGATGTAGATGCCACTGCTTCTTCACGTTCTATAGACGTAGATGCCACTGGTTCTTCACGTTCTGCAGATGTAGATGCCACTGGCTCTTCACGTTCTGCAGATGTAGATGCCACTGGTTCTTCATGTTCTGTAGACGTAGATGCCACTGGTTCTTCATGTTCTATAGATGTAGATGCCACTGATTCTTCACGTTCTGTAGATATAGATGCCACTGCTTCTTCACGTTCTGTAGATGTGGATGCCACTGATTCTTCACGTTCTGTAGATGTGGATGCCACTGGTTCTTCGCCTTCTATAGATGTAGATGCCACTGGTTCTTCACGTTCTATAGATGTAGATGCCACTGGATTCTTCATGTTCTATAGATGTGGATGCCACTGGTTCTTCGCCTTCTATAGATGTAGATGCCACTGGTTCTTCACGTCTAAGATGTAGATGCCACTGATTCTTCACGTTCTGTAGATGTGGATGCACTGGTTCTTCGCCTTCTATAGATGTAGATGCCACTGGTTCTTCACGTTCTATAGATGTAGATGCCACTGATTCTTCATGTTCTATAGATGTGGAGCACTGGTTCTTCGCCTTCTATAGATGTAGATGCCACTGATTCTTCATGTTCTATAGATGTGGATGCCACTGGTTCTTCGCCTTCTATAGATGTAGATGCCACTGATTCTTCATGTTCTATAGATGTGGATGCCACTGTTCTTCACCTTCTGTAGATGTAGATGCCACTGATTCTTCATGTTCTATAGATGTGGATGCCACTGGTTCTTCGCCTTCTATAGATGTAGATGCCACTGATTCTTCATGTTCTATAGATGTGGATGCCACTGGTTCTTCGCCTTCTATAGATGTAGATGCCACTGATTCTTCATGTTCTATAGATGTAGATGCCACTGATTCTTCATGTTCTATAGATGTGGATGCCACTTGTTCTTCGCCTTCTATAGATGTAGATGCCACTGATTCTTCATGTTCTATAGATGTGGATGCCACTGGTTCTTCACCTTCTGTAGATGTAGATGCCACTGATTCTTCATGTTCTATAGATGTGATGCCACTGGTTCTTCGCCTTCTATAGATGTAGATGCCACTGATTCTTCATGTTCTATAGATGTGGATGCCACTGGTTCTTCGCCTTCTATAGATGTAGATGCCACTGATTCTTCATTTCATGTTCTATAAGATGTGGATGCCACTGGTTCTTCGCCTTCTATAGATGTAGATGCCACTGATTCTTCATGTTCTATAGATGTGGATGCCACTGGTTCTTCGCCTTCTATAGATGTAGATGCCACTGATTCTTCATGTTCTATAGATGTAGATGCCACTGATTCTTCATGTTCTATAGATGTGGATGCCACTGGTTCTTCGCCTTCTATAGATGTAGATGCCACTGATTCTTCATGTTCTATAGATGTGGATGCCACTGGTTCTTCGCCTTCTATAGATGTAGATGCCACTGATTCTTCATGTTCTATAGATGTGGATGCCACTGGTTCTTCGCCTTCTATAGATGTAGATGCCACTGATTCTTCATGTTCTATAGATGTAGATGCACTGATTCTTCATGTTCTATAGATGTGGATGCCACTGGTTCTTCGCCTTCTATAGATGTAGATGCCACTGATTCTTCATGTTCTATAGATGTGGATGCCACTGGTTCTTCGCCTTCTATAGATGTAGATGCCACTGATTCTTCATGTTCTATAGATGTAGATGCCACTGATTCTTCATGTTCTATAGATGTGGATGCCACTGGTTCTTCGCCTTCTATAGATGTAGATGCCACTGATTCTTCATGTTCTATAGATGTGGATGCCACTGGTTCTTCGCCTTCTATAGATGTAGATGCCACTGATTCTTCATGTTCTATAGATGTGGATGCCACTGGTTCTTCGCCTTCTATAGATGTAGATGCCACTGATTCTTCATGTTCTATAGATGTAGATGCCACTGATTCTTCATGTTCTATAGATGTGGATGCCACTGGTTCTTCGCCTTCTATAGATGTAGATGCCACTGATTCTTCATGTTCTATAGATGTGGATGCCACTGGTTCTTCGCCTTCTATAGATGTAGATGCCACTGATTCTTCATGTTCTATAGATGTAGATGCCACTGATTCTTCATGTTCTATAGATGTGGATGCCACTGGTTCTTCGCCTTCTATAGATGTAGATGCCACTGATTCTTCATGTTCTATAGATGTGGATGCCACTGGTTCTTCGCCTTCTATAGATGTAGATGCCACTGATTCTTCATGTTCTATAGATGTGGATGCCACTGGTTCTTCGCCTCTATAGATGTAGATGCCACTGATTCTTCATGTTCTATAGATGTGGATGCCACTGTTCTTCGCCTTCTATAGATGTAGATGCCACTGTTCTTCATGTTCTATAGATGTAGATGCCACTGATTCTTCATGTTCTATAGATGTGGATGCCACTGGTCTTCCTTTATAGATGTAGATGCCACTGATTCTTCATGTTCTATAGATGTGGATGCCACTGGTTCTTCGCCTTCTATAGATGTAGATGCCACTGATTCTTCATGTTCTATAGATGTAGATGCCACTGATTCTTCATGTTCTATAGATGTGGATGCCACTGGTTCTTCGCCTTCTATAGATGTAGATGCCACTGATTCTTCATGTTCTATAGATGTGGATGCCACTGGTTCTTCGCCTTCTATAGATGTAGATGCCACTGATTCTTCATGTTCTATAGATGTGGATGCCACTGGTTCTTCGCCTTCTATAGATGTAGATGCCACTGATTCTTCATGTTCTATAGATGTAGATGCCACTGATTCTTCATGTTCTATAGATGTGGATGCCACTGGTTCTTCGCCTTCTATAGATGTAGATGCCACTGATTCTTCATGTTCTATAGATGTGGATGCCACTGGTTCTTCGCCTTCTGTAGATGTAGATGCCACTGATTCTTCATGTTCTATAGATGTGGATGCCACTGGTTCTTCGCCTTCTATAGATGTAGATGCCACTGATTCTTCATGTTCTATAGATGTGGATGCCACTGGTTCTTCGCCTTCTATAGATGTAGTTGCCACTGATTCTTCATGTTCTATAGATGTAGATGCCACTGATTCTTCATGTTCTATAGATGTGGATGCCACTGGTTCTTCGCCTTCTATAGATGTAGATGCCACTGATTCTTCATGTTCTATAGATGTGGATGCCACTGGTTCTTCGCCTTCTATAGATGTAGATGCCACTGATTCTTCATGTTCTATAGATGTAGATGCCACTGATTCTTCATGTTCTATAGATGTGGATGCCACTGGTTCTTCGCCTTCTATAGATGTAGATGCCACTGATTCTTCATGTTCTATAGATGTGGATGCCACTGGTTCTTCGCCTTCTATAGATGTAGATGCCACTGATTCTTCATGTTCTATAGATGTGGATGCCACTGGTTCTTCGCCTTCTATAGATGTAGATGCCACTGATTCTTCATGTTCTATAGATGTGGATGCCACTGGTTCTTCGCCTTCTATAGATGTAGATGCCACTGATTCTTCATGTTCTATAGATGTGGATGCCACTGGTTCTTCGCCTTCTATAGATGTAGATGCCACTGATTCTTCATGTTCTATAGATGTGGATGCCACTGGTTCTTCGCCTTCTATAGATGTAGATGCCACTGATTCTTCATGTTCTATAGATGTGGATGCCACTGGTTCTTCGCCTTCTATAGATGTAGATGCCACTGATTCTTCATGTTCTATAGATGTGGATGCCACTGGTTCTTCGCCTTCTATAGATGTAGATGCCACTGATTCTTCATGTTCTATAGATGTAGATGCCACTGATTCTTCATGTTCTATAGATGTGGATGCCACTGGTTCTTCGCCTTCTATAGATGTAGATGCCACTGATTCTTCATGTTCTATAGATGTGGATGCCACTGGTTCTTCGCCTTCTATAGATGTAGATGCCACTGATTCTTCATGTTCTATAGATGTAGATGCCACTGATTCTTCATGTTCTATAGATGTGGATGCCACTGGTTCTTCGCCTTCTATAGATGTAGATGCCACTGATTCTTCATGTTCTATAGATGTGGATGCCACTGGTTCTTCACCTTCTGTAGATGTAGATGCCACTGATTCTTCATGTTCTATAGATGTGGATGCCACTGGTTCTTCGCCTTCTATAGATGTAGATGCCACTGATTCTTCATGTTCTATAGATGTGGATGCCACTGGTTCTTCGCCTTCTATAGATGTAGATGCCACTGATTCTTCATGTTCTATAGATGTAGATGCCACTGATTCTTCATGTTCTATAGATGTGGATGCCACTGGTTCTTCGCCTTCTATAGATGTAGATGCCACTGATTCTTCATGTTCTATAGATGTGGATGCCACTGGTTCTTCGCCTTCTATAGATGTAGATGCCACTGATTCTTCATGTTCTATAGATGTAGATGCCACTGATTCTTCATGTTCTATAGATGTGGATGCCACTGGTTCTTCGCCTTCTATAGATGTAGATGCCACTGATTCTTCATGTTCTATAGATGTGGATGCCACTGGTTCTTCGCCTTCTATAGATGTAGATGCCACTGATTCTTCATGTTCTATAGATGTGGATGCCACTGGTTCTTCGCCTTCTATAGATGTAGATGCCACTGATTCTTCATGTTCTATAGATGTAGATGCCACTGATTCTTCATGTTCTATAGATGTGGATGCCACTGGTTCTTCGCCTTCTATAGATGTAGATGCCACTGATTCTTCATGTTCTATAGATGTGGATGCCACTGGTTCTTCGCCTTCTATAGATGTAGATGCCACTGATTCTTCATGTTCTATAGATGTGGATGCCACTGGTTCTTCGCCTTCTATAGATGTAGATGCCACTGATTCTTCATGTTCTATAGATGTGGATGCCACTGGTTCTTCGCCTTCTATAGATGTAGATGCCACTGATTCTTCATGTTCTATAGATGTGGATGCCACTGGTTCTTCGCCTTCTATAGATGTAGATGCCACTGGTTCTTCATGTTCTATAGATGTAGATGCCACTGATTCTTCATGTTCTATAGATGTGGAGCCACTGGTTCTTCGCCTTCTATAGATGTAGATGCCACTGATTCTTCATGTTCTATAGATGTAGATGCCACTGATTCTTCATGTTCTATAGATGTGGATGCCACTGGTTCTTCGCCTTCTATAGATGTAGATGCCACTGATTCTTCATGTTCTATAGATGTGGATGCCACTGGTTCTTCGCCTTCTATAGATGTAGATGCCACTGATTCTTCATGTTCTATAGATGTGGATGCCACTGGTTCTTCGCCTTCTATAGATGTAGATGCCACTGATTCTTCATGTTCTATAGATGTGGATGCCACTGGTTTCTTCGCCTTCTATAGATGTAGATGCCACTGATTCTTCATGTTCTATAGATGTGGATGCCACTGGTTCTTCGCCTTCTATAGATGTAGATGCCACTGATTCTTCATGTTCTATAGATGTGGATGCCACTGGTTCTTCGCCTTCTATAGATGTAGATGCCACTGATTCTTCATTCTATAGATGTGGATGCCACTGGTTCTTCGCCTTCTATAGATGTAGATGCCACTGATTCTTCATGTTCTATAGATGTGGATGCCACTGGTTCTTCGCCTCTATAGATGTAGATGCCACTGATTCTTCATGTTTATAGATGTGGATGCCACTGGTTTCTTCGCCTTCTATAGATGTAGATGCCACTGATTCTTCATGTTCTATAGATGTAGATGCACTGATTCTTCATGTTCTATAGATGTGGATGCACTGGTTCTTCGCCTTCTATAGATGTAGATGCCACTGATTCTTCAGTGTTCTATAGATGTGGATGCCACTGGTTCTTCCTTCTGTAGATGTAGATGCCACTGATTCTTCATGTTCTATAGATGTGGATGCCTGGTTTCGCCTTCTATGATGTAGATGCCACTGATTCTTCATGTTCTATAGATGTGGATGCCACTGGTTCTTCGCCTTCTATAGATGTAGTTGCCACTGATTCTTCATGTTCTATCATAGATG
>WFAB01003737.1:0-13070 GCA_018977245.1 Lethenteron camtschaticum
CTTCACAGGTTACAAGCGGGAGCTACAGCTGCCAGTCAGGACAGCTGGCAGACTGCCTGACTGACGACGCCGAGAAGGTGAAGACTGCGACGAAGACTCCGGCAGTACGGCGAGGGGATCCCGCTCACAGCGACAGCCCCGAACCTTCGCTCGGGGTCCCCTTTTATCCTCCCGATGTGGCCTCGCTCCGCCCCCGGCCACGCTCCCTTCCAGAACCTACTCGCGGGTTCCCGGGCTCGCCTCACGTGCCCCCTCTGTCACCTTTGCCCTGCACCCTCTCTCTGGCTTGTCACGTGACCTGCTGACAGTCAGGGCTGCTGCAACCGCAGACCCCTTCTCTGCCAGCAACCCGTGCTGTGCTCCGTAGTGACCCATTCTATGTCACTACACTAGTCAGCACACAGCGTTGTTGTGTGTTGCAGAGTAAACCCACTGCAACATTGACGATTCGAGTACCGTGACATTTCGGACGGTAATTACAACCAGCCTCATCAGGCGACAGCCATATTTGTGGTGCAAGGTGTCCATGATGAAGCCTATGGTGTAATTTGGCAAAAAAATAGACAGAGCATTGCCCGTGTGTCATTACTGCCCGTTCCTTGTGTTCTGTAGATGTCTGCCACCTGGCATTCACAACCCCAAAATTGATATAAGCTGGGAGGATAGCAACGGAAGTGTTGGGCATTATCGGCAGTGGGTGGTTGGTGGTGGTTGGGGTGGAAGTTGGTGGTGGTTGGTGGTGGTGGTTGGTGGTGGTAACAGTCAAAGGATTGAATGGAATAAACAAGTAGACCTCCCCCCCAACCCCCCTAAAAATACTATATCAGTCCAAGAGTTCCCCATATGAAAATGTATCTGATCTTGACCATCATCTCGACGGAACGTGTGGTGAGTCGGTACTATCGCGGTGCACCACCACACCAGTCACGTTATGTTAAAAAACAAAAATGGCCGTGCTATAATTTTTCTGTTCCCGTGGTGTCTCCCATATTCTGATAGGATGTCCCTTGTTCTGATTGTGTATCTCATGTTCTGATGGTATGTCCATTGGTCCGATGGTGTGTGTCCCATGTTCCAATGGTGTGTAACTCATGTTCAGATGGTGTTCCCATGTTCAGATGGTGTGTCTCATTGTTCTGATGGTGTGTTTCCCATGTTCAGATGGTGTATCTCATTGTTCTGATGGTGTGTTTCCCATGTTCAGATGGTGTGTCCAATGTTCAGATAGTGTGTGTCCCATGCTCAGATGGTATATCCCATGTTCCAATGGTGTGTCGCATGTTCAGATGGTGTGTCCCATGTTTTGATGGTGTGTTCCTCCATGTTCTGATGGTGTGTGCCATATTTCGATTATGTGCGTCTCGTGGCTAACGGCCAGCGGTGGTGATGATCATGGCGGTAATGGGGGTGAAGTTGGTGGCAAGGTGTGGTGGTGGTGGCGATAATGTCCGTAACCGTGGCAGCTCTGCCACGCTGAATCTCAGGCAATGACTGCCACCGCTGCGGTTCATTGGCGTGCACCCTCAGTGGCGACGATGAGAGTGGTGCATTGTACGATGACTCCTCTACTTACAAACGAGTTAGGCTTCATGTTCTGCAGATGTAGACAACACTAATTCTTCATGGTCTGTAGATGTAGATGCCACTGGTTTTTCATGTTCTGCAGATGTAGATGCCACTGGTTCTTCATATTCTGCAGATGTAGATGCCACTGGTTCTTCATGTTCTGCAGATTCAGATGCCACTGGATCTTCATGTTCTCCAGATGTAGATGCCACTAGTTCTTCATGTTTTGCAAATGTAGATGCCGCTGGTTCTTCATGTTCTGCATATGTAAACAACACTAATTATTCATGGTCTGTAGATGTAGATGCCACTGGTTCTTCATGTTCTGAAGATGCAGATGCCACTGGTTCTTCATATTCTGCAGATGTAAATGCCACTGGTTCTTCATATTCTGCAGATATAGATGCCACTGGTTCTTCATGTTCTGCATATGTAGATGCACTGGTTCTTCACGTTCTGCAGATGTAGATGCCACTGGTTTTCATGTTCTGCAGATTCAGATGCCGCTGGTTCTTCAGGTTATCCAGATATAGATGCCACTGGTTCTTCATTTTCTGCAGATGTTAATGCCACTGGTTCTTCATGTTCTGCATATGTAGATGCCACTGGTTCTTCACGTTCTGCAGAAGTAGATGCCACTGATTATTCATGTCTGCAGATGTAGATGCCAGTGGTTCTTCACGTTCTGCAGATGGAAATGCCACTGGTTCTTCACGTTCTACAGATATAGATGACGCTGGTTCTTCCACGTTCTGCAGATGGAAATGCACTGGTTATTCATGTTCTGCAGATGTAGATGCCGCTGGTTCTTCATGTAATGCAGATGTAGATGCCGTTGGTTCTTCACGTTCTGCAGATATAGATGCCACTGGTTCTTCATGTTCTGCAAATGTAGATGCCACTGGCTCTTCATGTTATGCAGATGTAGATGCCACTGGTTCTTCATGTTATGCAGATGTAGATGCCACTGGTTCTTCATGTTATGCAATGTAAATGCCGCTGGTTCTTCACGTTCTGCAGATGTAGATGCCACTGGTTCTTCACGTTCTGTAGATGTAGATGCCACCACCGCCATCTATTGCACGGCGGGTTGAACTTACGACTCTCGTTCCAAACAGGCAACTGGACATGTGCACCAGGTTTTTTCGTATCTTTTTTGTATGTTCGTAAGTAAAGGGCGTCCCTGTAATTTCACAGCCCTTGACTTTACGTGGCTCTAAGATATGCGGCCAAAACAGGCCGAGGAACAAACATTTCCCGGGGGGAGGGGCTAGTGGGGGGTGGGGTGCTGAGATTGGAGGCCAGTTACAATTTTCAGCGGCCGGGCCGGACGTGACCGCAATATATATAGGAGATATTTTTTTACAAAAAAATATATTCTAGATGAATAATTCCAGCACGCCGCTCACGCTGCGCTAAGTAAAATCATTCTTTCCTCGTGCAACAAGAAGCGGGGAAAGGACCTCCTTTGGAGAAAGGTGAGTATTACACTCACAGTTAGCCAACAACACCCGGCTTCGGCAACACTCATCACCCACCATCATCATTACCACCATCATCACCACCACCCATCATCACCTTCATCATCATCACCATCATAATCACCACCATCACCACTACCACCATCATCACCCATCATCGTCATCCCCACCATCATCACCACCACCACCCATCATCACCACTATCGAACCACTAAGACCATAATCACCACCAGCATCACCAACAACAACTGCCATTCGCCACTAAGTGGCGGCGACGTCACCACGACGCTTGTGCCAGGCTATGTGCACGTTAAGGGCACGTGCAGTGTCGAACGCCTGCTGACAGGAGGTCACGGGACAGACCCAACACTACCATCATCAACAAAGACAAAGATCCCCCGTATAGCCTTAACAGACTGTTGGGCAAGTGCTGTTAGCGAGCATTCATGAAGCCAACACGGCACAGGAAGAGGTGGGTGGCCAGCATTATACCTGGACCACCATTATCACCACCATTAACACCACCATCATCACCACCATCATCACCACCATCACCTCGCGATCAAGCGAAGCACTCTAAACCTCTGGGTGTCTTTTGAGATTTCTGAAGTGGAAACTCTCCCCGACGAGATTAGGGGGGTGGGGCGATGGGTACAGGGCATAAATTATGCAAATGACGAAAATCTAAACCACGCCGTGACGACGATGATGGAGTGTTTTTCACTCATTTTCAAAGGGGGGGGGGGACACACATTCGCCTATAAGACATTATCAGTGTGAGTGAGGGGCCGCCATAGCATTTGAAATCATTGGGGGGTTTGAGTCAGTAGCACGATGGTGATGATGGGGGGGGGGTGTTTTCACACTTTGTGTGTTGTGGGTGGGGGCTGCACGTCAGGGGCCCAACTGGAGGCCACCGGGGGCCCGCCCACTGGCCGCGCGCGCCTTTGGAATGAAGGACACCGCGGTGATGGCTGTCACTGTCGTTCGTTCAGTGGAACGAAAAGATCTTTCTTAAAACATTCAAAAAGGAGAACTCCCTCCCACCTTCCCTCCCTCCCACTCCCCCCTGGCCCC
This sequence comes from Lethenteron camtschaticum, assembly GCA_018977245.1. Classification (NCBI taxonomy): domain Eukaryota; kingdom Metazoa; phylum Chordata; class Hyperoartia; order Petromyzontiformes; family Petromyzontidae; genus Lethenteron; species Lethenteron camtschaticum. Next base: position 4,125 of record WFAB01003737.1, read on the forward strand.
CTCCCCCGTCCCCCCACCCGCCCACCCGCCTTAACGCGGCTGCGGCGACCGACGCGTTGACATCGTTTTTTTAACAATCCGCGAAATCAAAGGGCCTAGGATGCATAGAACAAGAATAACGACCCAGCGCGTCTTTTAATTTAATGACGACTTCATGATGCGCGTGGTCCTTCCATTTGCATGGAAGGATACCTCGCTGCGTTTGATTTTACATCAGCTCTGCTCGTCTCCTCGATACCATATCCCCTGAGCCACTCGTGAACTTCCACAGTACTATGGCAGGGAGGAGGAGGTGTGGGAGTCTGTTTCAATAGGACAATCACCGTTGGCTCACCCACCCAGAAGCGTTGCGCTCATTTTATCCACCACGGAGTGGTGATGGCTGCTGTATTCACACGAGGGAGGACGCAATCATCATTTACCAAACAGACATGGTCTCTCCTCTGCTGGAAGAAGGCTTCCCCCCCCCCCCCCCCCACATCATCTCCATCGCTCAGGTCTTGCGATGCCATCAACCGATGTCGCTCGCGCAAGAAGAGGGCAATACCATCGCCCCGTCGGATCTCACTCAGAGAGGGCGGAGCGGCGGTGGCGCAGCAGCAGTTGACTTTCCCCCACAAATCGGTACGAATTTATTGGACGCCCGGGAGTCAACCCTGACCTGTGCCTGATTAAGAGTCGCTCTCCTCAACCGTTGAATGTACCCTGGTTTTTGGTCTAAGGCACTTGAGATGGTCTTGGTCCAAGGCACTTGAGATGGTCTTGGTCCAAGGCATTTGAGATGATGTTGGACCAAGGAACTTGAGATGGTGTTGGACCAAGACACTTGAGATGATGTTGGACCAAGACACTTGAGATGGTGTTGGACAAAGGCACTTGAGATGATGTTGGACCAAGGCACTTGAGATGGTCTTGGTCCAAGGCACTTAAGATGATGTTGGACCAAGACACTTGAGATGATGTTGGTCCAAGGCACTTGAGATGTGTTGGACCAAGACACTTGAGATGGTGTTGGACCAAGGCACTTGAGATGATGTTGGACCAAGGCACTTGAGATGGTCTTGGTCCAAGGCACTTGAGATTATGTTGGACCAAGACACTTGAGATGGTGTTGGACCAAGACACTTGAGATGGTGTTGGACCAAGGCACTTGAGATGGTGTTGGACCAAGGCACTTGAGATGATGTTGGACCAAGGCACTTGAGATGATGTTGGACCAAGGCACTTGAGATGGTGTTGGACCAAGGCACTTGAGATGATGTTGGACCAAGGCACTTGAGATGGTGTTGGACCAAGGCACTTGAGATGATGTTGGACCAAGGCACTTGAGATGGTCTTGGTACAAGGCACTTGAGATGATGTTGACCAAGACACTTGAGATGGTGTTGGACCAAGACACTTGAGATGGTGTTGGACCAAGGAACTTGAGATGGTGTTGGACCAAGGCACTTGATATGATGTTGGACCAAGGCACTTGAGATGGTGTTGGACCAAGGCACTTGAGATGGTGTTGGACCAAGGCACTTGAGATGGTGTTGGACCAAGGCACTTGAGATGGTGTTGGACCAAGGCACTTGTGATGGTGTTGGACCAAGACACTTGAGATGGTGTTGGTCCAAGACACTTGAGATGGTGTTGGACCAAGGCACTTGAGATGATGTTGGACCAAGGCACTTGAGATGATGTTGGACCAAGGCACTTGAGATGGTGTTGGACCAAGGCACTTGAGATGATGTTGGACCAAGGCACTTGAGATGATGTTGGACCAAGGCACTTGAGATGATGTTGGACCAAGGCACTTGAGATGATGTTGGACCAAGGCACTTGAGATGGTCTTGGTCCAAGGCACTTGAGATGATGTTGGACAAGACACTTGAGATGATGTTGGTCCAAGGCACTTGAGATGGTGTTGGACCAAGACACTTGAGATGGTGTTGGACCAAGGCACTTGAGATGATGTTGGACCAAGGCACTTGAGATGGTCTTGGTCCAAGGCACTTGAGATTATGTTGGACCAAGACACTTGAGATGGTGTTGGACCAAGACACTTGAGATGGTGTTGGACCAAGGCACTTGAGATGGTGTTGGACCAAGGCACTTGAGATGATGTTGGACCAAGGCACTTGAGATGATGTTGGACCAAGGCACTTGAGATGATGTTGGACCAAGGCACTTGAGATGGTCTTGGTCCAAGGCACTTGAGATGGTGTTGGACCAAGACACTTGAGATGGTGTTGGACCAAGGAACTTGAGATGGTGTTGGACCAAGGCACTTGATATGATGTTGGACAAAGGCACTTGAGATGGTGTTGGACCAAGGCACTTGAGATGGTGTTGGACCAAGGCACTTGAGATGGTGTTGGACCAAGGCACTTGAGATGGTGTTGGACCAAGGCACTTGTGATGGTGTTGGACCAAGACACTTGAAATGGTGTTGGTCCAAGACACTTGAGATGGTGTTGGACCAAGCACTTGAGATGATGTTGGACCAAGGCACTTGAGATGATGTTGGACCAAGGCACTTGAGATGGTGTTGGACCAAGGCACTTGAGATGATGTTGGACCAAGGCACTTGAGATGATGTTGGACCAAGGCACTTGAGATGATGTTGGACCAAGGCACTTGAGATGGTGTTGGACCAAGGCACTTGAGATGATGTTGGACCAAGGCACTTGAGATGGTGTTGGACCAAGGCACTTGAGATGGTGTTGGACCAAGACACTTGAGATGGTGTTGGTCCAAGGCACTTGAGATGATGTTGGACCAAGGCACTTGAGATGATGTTGGACCAAGACACTTGAGATGGTGTTGGACCAAGACACTTGAGATGGTGTTGGACCAAGCACTTGAGATGGTGTTGGACCAAGGCACTTGAGATGGTGTTGGACCAAGACACTTGAGATGGTGTTGGACCAAGGCACTTGAGATGATGTTGGACCAAGGCACTTGAGATGGTGTTGGACCAAGGCACTTGAGATGATGTTGGACCAAGGCACTGAGATGGTGTTGGACCAAGGCACTTGAGATGGTGTTGGACCAAGACACTTGAGATGATCTTGGACCAAGGCACTTGAGATGATGTTGGACCAAGACACTTGAGATGGTGTTGGTCCAAGACACTTGAGATGGTGTTGGACCAAGGCACTTGAGATGGTATTGGACCAAGACACTTGAGATGGTGTTGGACCAAGACACTTGAGATGGTGTTGGACCAAGACACTTGAGATGATGTTGGACCAAGACACGTGAGATGATGTTGGACCAAGACACTTGAGATGGTGTTGGACCAAGACACTTGAGATGATATTGGACCAAGACACTTGAGATGGTGTTGGACCAAGGCACTTGAGATGGTGTTGGACCAAGACACTTGAGATGATATTGGACCAAGACACTTGAGATGGTGTTGGACTAATACACTTGAGATGATGTTGGACCAAGACACTTGAGATGGTGTTGGACCAAGACACTTGAGATGATGTTGGACCAAGACACTTGAGATGGTGTTGGAGCAATACACTGAGATGATATTGGACCAAGACACTTGAGATGGTGTTGGACCAAGAAACTTGAGATGATGTTGGACCAAGGCACTTGAAATGATGTTGGTCCAAGACACTTGAGATGGTGTTGGACCAAGAAACTTGAGATGATATTGGACCAAGACACTTGAGATAATGTTGGTCCAAGACACTTGAGATGATGTTGGACCAAGACATTTGAGATGGTGTTGGACCAAGACACTTGAGATGATATTGGACCAAGACACTTGAGATGATATTGGACCAAGACACTTGAGATGGTGTTGGTCCAAGGCACTTGAGATGATGTTGGACCAAGACACTTGAGATGGTGTTGGACCAAGACACTTGAGATGATCTTGGGACCAAAGACACTTGAGATGATGTTGGACCAAGACACTTGAGATGGTGTTGGACCAAGACACTTGAGATGATGTTGTCCAAGGCACTTGAAATGATGTTGGTCCAAGGCACTTGAGATGGTCTTGGTCCAAGGCACTTGAGATGATGTTGGACCAAGACACTTTGAGATGATGTTGGACCAAGACACTTGAGATGATATTGGACCAAGACACTTGAGATGATGTTGGTCCAAGGCACTTGAAATGATGTTGGTCCAAGGCACTTGAGATGGTCTTGGTCCAAGGCACTTGAGATGATGTTGGACCAAGGCACTTGAGATGATGTTGGTCAAAGGCACTTGAGATGATGTTGGTCCAAGGCACTTGAGATGGTCTTGGTCCAAGGCACTTGAGATGATGTTGGACCAAGGCACTTGAGATGGTCTTGGTCCAAGGCACTTGAGATGATGTTGGACCAAGACACTTGAGATGATGTTGGACCAAGACACTTGAGATGGTGTTGGACCAAGGCACTTGAGATGGTGTTGGACCAAGACACTTGAGATGATCTTGGACCAAGACACTTGAGATGATGTTGGTCCAAGGCACTTGAGATGGTGTTGGACCAAGACACTTGAGATGGTGTTGGACCAAGACACTTGAGATGATATTGGACCAAGGCACTTGAGATGGTGTTGGACCAAGACACTTGAGATGATATTGGACCAAGACACTTGAGATGGTGTTGGACCAAGACACTTGAGATGATGTTGGACCAAGACACTTGAGATGGTGTTGGACCAAGACACTTGAGATGATGTTGGACCAAGACACTTGAGATGGTGTTGGACCAAGACACTTGAGATGATATTGGACCAAGACACTTGAGATGGTGTTGGACCAAGAAACTTGAGATGATATTGGACCAAGACACTTGAGATAATTTGGTCCAAGACACTTGAGATGATGTTGGACCAAGACACTTGAGATGGTGTTGGACCAAGACACTTGAGATGATATGGACCAAGACACTTGAGATGATATTGGACCAAGACACTTGAGATGGTTTGGTCCAAGGCACTTCAGATGATGTTGGACCAAGACACTTGAGATGGTGTTGGACCAAGACACTTGAGATGATCTTGGACCAAGACACTTGAGATGATGTTGGACCAAGACACTTGAGATGGTGTTGAACCAAGACACTTGAGATGATGTTGGTCCAAGGCACTTGAATGATGTTGGTCCAAGGCACTTGAGATGGTCTTGGTCCAAGGCACTTGAGATGATGTTGGACCAAGACACTTGAGATGATGTTGGACCAAGACACTTGAGATGATATTGGACCAAGACACTTGAGATGATGTTGGTCCAAGGCACTTGAAATGATGTTGGTCCAAGGCACTTGAGATGGTCTTGGTCCAAGGCACTTGAGATGATGTTGGACCAAGGCACTTGAGATGATGTTGGTCAAAGGCACTTGAGATGATGTTGGTCCAAGGCACTTGAGATGGTCTTGGTCCAAGGCACTTGAGATGATGTTGGACCAAGGCACTTGAGATGATCTTGGTCCAAGGCACTTGAGATGATGTTGGACAAGACACTTGAGATGATGTTGGACCAAGACACTTGAGATGGTGTTGGACCAAGGCACTTGAGATGGTGTTGGACCAAGACACTTGAGATGATCTTGGACCAAGACACTTGAGATGATGTTGGTCCAAGGCACTTGAGATGGTTTGGACCAAGACACTTGAGATGGTGTTGGACCAAGACACTTGAGATGATATTGGACCAAGGCACTTGAGATGGTGTTGGACCAAGACACTTGAGATAATATTGGACCAAGGCACTTGAGATGGTGTTGGACCAAGACACTTGAGATGATCTTGGACCAAGACACTTGAGATGGTGTTGGACCAAGACACTTGAGATGATCTTGGACCAAGACACTTGAAATGATCTTGGACCAAGGCACTTGAGATGATCTTGGACCAAGACACTTGAGATGATGTTGGACCAAGGCACTTGAGATGATCTGGGACCAAGACACTTGAGATGATCTTGGACCAAGGCACTTGAGATGATCTTGGACCAAGACACTTGAGATGATCTTGGACCAAGACACTTGAGATGATCTTGGACCAAGACACTTGAGATTGTGTTGGACCAAGACACTTGAGATGATGTTGGTCCAAGGCACTTGAGATGATGTTGGACCAAGACACTTGAGATGGTGTTGGACCAAGACACTTGAGATGAACCTGACCAAGACACTTGAGATGGTGTTGGACCAAGGCACTTGAGATGGTGTTGGACCAAGACCCTTGAGATGATCTTGGACCAAGACACTTGAGATGATCTTGGACCAAGGCACTTGAGATGATCTTGGACCAAGACACTTGAGATGATCTTGGACTAAGACACTTGAGATGATCTTGACCAAGACATTTGAGATTGTGTTGGACCAAGACACTTGAGATGATGTTGGTCCAAGGCACTTGAGATGATGTTGGACCAAGGCACTTGAGATGGTGTTGGACCGAGGCACTTGAGATGGTGTTGGACCAAGACACTTGAGATGATCTTGGACCAAGACACTTGAGATTATGTGGTCCAAGGCACTTGAGATGATGTTGGACCAAGGCACTTGAGATGATGTTGACCAAGACACTTGAGATGGTGTTGGACCAAGACACTTGAGATGGTGTTGGACCAAGGCACTTGAGATGGTGTTGGACCAAGCACTTGAGATGGTGATGGACCAAGACACTTGAGATGGTGTTGGACCAAGGCACTTGAGATGATGTTGGACCAAGGCACTTGAGATGGTGTTGGACCAAGGCACTTTGAGATGATGTTGGACCAAGGCACTTGAGATGGTGTTGGACCAAGGCACTTGAGATGGTGTTGGACCAAGACACTTGAGATGATCTTGGACCAAGGCACTTGAGATGATGTTGGACCAAGACACTTGAGATGGTGTTGGTCCAAGACACTTGAGATGGTGTTGGACGCAAGGCACTTTGAGATGGTATTGGACCAAGACACTTGAGATGGTGTTGGACCAAGACACTTGAGATGGTGTTGGACCAAGACACTTGAGATGATGTTGGACCAAGACACGTGAGATGATGTTGGACCAAGACACTTGAGATGGTGTTGGACCAAGACACTTGAGATGATATTGGACCAAGACACTTGAGATGGTGTTGGACCAAGGCACTTGAGATGGTGTTGGACCAAGACACTTGAGATGATATTGGACCAAGCACTTGAGATGGTGTTGGACTAAGACACTTGAGATGATGTTGGACCAAGACACTGAGATGGTGTTGGACCAAACACTTGAGATGATGTTGGACCAAGACACTTGAGATGGTGGTTTGGAGCAATACACTTGAGAGATGATGGGACCAAACACTTGAGATGGTGTTGGACCAAGACACTTGAGATGATGTTGGACCAAGGCACTTGAAATGATGTTGGTCCAAGACACTTGAGATGGTGTTGGACCAAGAATTGAGATGATATTGGACCAAGACACTTGAGATAATGTTGGTCCAAGACACTTGAGATGATATTGGACCAAGACACTTGAGAATGATATTGGACCAAGACACTTGAGATGGTGTTGGTCCAAGGCACTTGAGATGATGTTGGACCAAGACACTTGAAGGTGTTGGACCAAGACACTTGAGATGATCTGGACCAAGACACTTGAGATGATGTTGGACCAAGACACTTGAGATGGTGTTGGACCAAGACACTTGAGATGATGTTGGTCCAAGGCACTTGAAATGATGTTGGTCCAAGGCACTTGAGATGGTCTTGGTCCAGGCACTTGAGATGATGTTGGACCAAGACACTTGAGATGATGTTGGACCAAGACACTTGAGATGATATTGGACCAAGACACTTGAGATGATGTTGGTCCAAGGCACTTGAAATGATGTTGGTCCAAGGCACTTGAGATGGTCTTGGTCCAAGGCACTTGAGATGATGTTGGACCAAGGCACTTGAGATGATGTTGGTCAAAGGCACTTGAGATGATGTTGGTCCAAGGCACTTGAGATGGTCTTGGTCCAAGGCACTTGAGATGATGTTGGACGCAAGGCACTTGAGATGGTCTTGGTCCAAGGCACTTGAGATGATGTTGGACCAAGACACTTGAGATGATGTTGGACCAAGACACTTGAGATGGTGTTGGACCAAGGCACTTGAGATGGTGTTGGACCAAGACACTTGAGATGATCTTGGACCAAGACACTTGAGATGATGTTGTCCAAGGCACTTGAGATGTTTGGACCAAGACACTTAGATGGTGTTGGACCAAGACACTTGAGATGATATGGACCAAGGCACTTGAGATGGTGTTGGACCAAGACACTTGAGATGATATTGGACCAAGACACTGAGATGGTGTTGGACCAAGACACTTGAGATGAGGTTGGACCAAGACACTTGAGATGGTGTTGGACCAAGACACTTGAGATGATGTTGGACCAAGACACTGAGATGGTGTTGGACAAGACACTTGAGATGATATTGGACCAAGACACTTGAGATGGTGTTGGACCAAAAACTTGATGATATTGGACCAAGACACTTGAGATAATGTTGGTCCAAGACACTTGAGAGATGTTGGACCAAGACACTTGAGATGGTGTTGGACCAAGACACTTGAGATGATATTGGACCAAGAACACTTGAGATGATATTGGACCAAGACACTTGAGATGGTGTTGGTCCAAGGCACTTGAGATGATGTTGGACCAAGACACTTGAGATGGTGTTGGACCAAGACACTTGAGATGATCTTGGACCAAGACACTTGAGATGGTTTGAACCGCAAGACACTTGAGATGATGTTGGTCCAAGGCACTTGAAATGAGTGTCCAAGGCACTTGAGATGGTCTTGGTCCAAGGCACTTGAGATGATGTTGGACCAGACACTTGAGAGATTTGGACCAAGACACTTGAGATGATATTGGACCAAGACACTTGAGATGATGTTGGTCCAAGGCACTTGAAATGATGTTGGTCCAAGGCACTTGAGATGGTCTTGGTCCAAGGCACTTGAG
>WFAB01003738.1:0-13059 GCA_018977245.1 Lethenteron camtschaticum
TTTTATGCAAGGACTTTTTTGGGACTTTTTTTTTGAAGACCAAGGATTTTTTTTGTTGGAAGAACTTTTTGCAAGGACTTTTTTTGTTGGAAGGACTTTTTTGCAAGGACTTTTTTTGTTGGAAGGACTTTTTTGCAAGGACTTTTTTTGTTGGAAGAACTCTTTTGCAAGGACTTTTTTTCGGTTGGAAGAAATTTTTTGCAAGGACTTTTTAGTTGGAAGGACTTTTTTGCAATGACTTTTTTAGCAAGGACTTTTTTTGCAAGGACTTTTTTTGCAAGGACTTTTTTAGCAAGGACTTTGATTTGCAAGGACTTTTTTAGCAAGGACTTTTTTAGCAAGGACTTTTTTTGCAAGGACTTTTTGCAAGGACTTTTTTTACAAGGACTTTTTTAGCAAGGACTTTTTTTGCAAGGACTTTTTTGTAGTACTTTTTTTGCAATGACTTTTTTTGCAAGGACTTTTTTAGCAAGGACTTTGATTTGCAAGGACTTTTTTTTTGCAAGGACTTTTTTCGTGGAAGGACTTTTTTGCAAGAACTTTTTTGCAAGGACTTTTTTTGTTGGAAGGACTTTTTATAAATGACTTTTTTTGCAAGGACTTTTTTGTAAGGACTTTTTTTTGCAATGACTTTTTTTGCAAGGACTTTTTTTGCAAGGACTTTTTTGCAAGGGCTTTTTTATGCAAGACTTTGATTTGCAAGGACTTTTTTTGCAAGGACTTTTTTCGTGGAAGGACTTTTTGCAAGAACTTTTTTTGCAAGGACTTTTTTTGTTGGAAGGACTTTTTATAAATGACTTTTTTCGCAAGGACTTTTTTGTAAGGACTTTTTTTTTGCAATGATTTTTTTTGCAATGACTTTTTTTGCAAGGACTTTTTTTGCAAGGACTTTTTTGCAAGGACTTTTTTTGCAAGGACGTTTTTTGCAAGGGCTTTTTTATGCAAGGACTTTTTTTTGCAAGGACTTTTTTTGTTGGAAGGACTTTTTTGCAAGGACTTTTTTTGTTGGAAGAACTCTTTGCAAGGACTTTTTTTGTTGGAAGAAATTTTTTTGCAAGGACTTTTTTGTTGGAAGGACTTTTTTGCAATGACTGTTTTAGCAAGGAATTTTATGCAAGGACTTTTTTTACAATGACTTTTTTTAGCAAGGACNTTTTTTTGCAAGGACTTTTTTGTAGTACTTTTTTTGCAAGGACTTTTTTTTGCAAGGACTTTTTTTGCAAGGACTTTTTTGCAAGGACTTTTTTGCAAGGACTGATTTGCAAGGACTTTTTTAGCAAGGACTTTTTTTGCAAGGACTTTTTTTACAAGGACTTTTTTAGCAAGGACTTTGATTTGCAAGGACTTTTTTGAAGGACTTTTTTTGCAAGGACTTTTTTTGCAAGGACTTTTTATGCAAGGACTTTTTTTACAAGGACTTTTTTAGCAAGGACTTTTTTTGCAAGGACTTTTTTGTAGTACTTTTTTTGCAATGACTTTTTTTGCAAGGACTTTTTTAGCAAGGACTTTGATTTGCAAGGACTTTTTTTGCAAGGACTTTTTTTGGAAGGACTTTTTTGCAAGAACTTTTTTTGGAAGGACTTTTTTTAAATGACTTTTTTTGCAAGGACTTTTTTTGTAAGGACTTTTTTTGCAATGACTTTTTTTGCAAGGACTTTTTTGCAAGGACTTTTTTTGCAAGGACTTTTTTTGCAAGGGCTTTTTATGCAAGGACTTTTTTTTGCAAGGACTTTTTTTTTGCAAGGATTTTTTTGCAAGGACTTTTTTGTTGGAAGGACTTTTTTGCAAGGACTTTTTTTGTTGGAAGGACTTTTTTGCAAGGACTTTTTTTGTTGGAAGAACTCTTTTGCAAGGACTTTTTTTGTTGGAAGAACTTTTTTGCAAGGACTTTTTTTGTGGAAGGACTTTTTTTGCAATGACTTTTTATGCAAGGATTTTTTTTGCAAGGACTTTTTTTGCAAGGACTTTTTTTGCAAGGACTTTTTTTTGCAAGGACTTTTTATAAATGACTTTTTTCGCAAGGACTTTTTTTTGCAATGACTTTTTGCAAGGACTTTTTTTGCAAGGACTTTTTTTGCAAGGGCTTTTTTATGCAAGGACTTTTTTTTTGCAAGGACTTTTTTTGTTGGAAGAACTTTTTGCAGACTTTTTTGTTGGAAGGACTTTTTTGCAAGGACTTTTTTTGTTGGAAGGACTTTTTTGCAAGGACTTTTTTGTTGGAAGAACTCTTTGCAAGGACTTTTTTTGTTGGAAGAAATTTTTTGCAAGGACTTTTTTTTGGAAGGACTTTTTTGCAATGACTTTTTTAGCAAGGACTTTTTTTGCAAGGACTTTTTGCAAGGACTTTATTTGCAAGGACTTTTTTAGCAAGGACTTTTTTTGTGGAAGGACTTTTTTGCAAGAACTTTTTTTGCAAGGACTTTTTTTGAAGGACTTTTTTTAAATGACTTTTTTTGCAAGGACTTTTTTGTAAGGANTTTTTTTGCAATGACTTTTTTTGCAAGGACNTTTTTTGCAAGGACTTTTTTTGCAAGGACTTTTTTGCAAGGGCTTTTTTATGCAAGGACTTTTTTTTGCAAGGACTTTTTTGTTGGAAGAACTTTTTTGCAAGGACTTTTTTTGTTGGAAGGACTTTTTTGCAAGGACTTTTTTTGTTGGAAGACTTTTTTGCAAGGACTTTTTTTGTTGGAAGAACTCTTTTGCAAGGACTTTTTTGTTGGAAGAACTTTTTTGCAAGGACTTTTTTTGTTGGAAGGACNTTTTTGCAATGACTTTTATGCAAGGATTTTTTTTGCAAGGACTTTTTTTGCAAGGACTTTTTTTGCAAGGACTTTTTTTTGCAAGGACTTTTTATAAATGACTTTTTTCGCAAAGACTTTTTTGTAAGGACTTTTTTTGCAATGACTTTTTTGCAAGGACTTTTTTTGCAAGGACTTTTTTTGCAAGGGCTTTTTTATGCAAGGACTTTTTTGCAAGGATTTTTTTTGTTGGAAGAACTTTTTTGCAAGGACTTTTTTGTTGGAAGGACTTTTTTGCAAGGACTTTTTTGTTGGAAGGACTTTTTTGCAAGGACTTTTTTGTTGGAAGAACTCTTTTGCAAGGACTTTTTTTGTTGGAAGAAATTTTTGCAAGGACTTTTTTGTTGGAAGGACTTTTTTGCAATGACNTTTTTAGCAAGGACTTTTTGCAAGGACTTTTTTTGCAAGGACNTTTTTTGCAAGGACTTTGATTTGCAAGGACTTTTTTAGCAAGGACTTTTTTGCAAGGACTTTTTTTGCAAGGACTTTTTTACAAGGACNTTTTTTAGCAAGGACTTTATTTGCAAGGACTTTTTTTTGCAAGGACTTTTTTGCAAGGATTTTTTTGCAAGGACTTTTTTGGAAGGACTTTTTTGCAAGGACTTTTTGGAAGGACTTTTTTGCAAGGACTTTTTTTGTTGGAAGAACTCTTTTGCAAGGACTTTTTTTGGAAGAACTTTTTTGCAAGGACTTTTTTGTAAGGACTTTTTTGCAATGACTTTTTATGCAAGGATTTTTTTGCAAGGACTTTTTTGCAAGGACTTTTTTTGCAAGGACTTTTTTTTTGCAAGGACTTTTTATAAATGACTTTTTGCAAGGACTTTTTTTGTAAGGACNTTTTTTTGCAATGACTTTTTTTTGCAAGGACTTTTTTGCAAGGACTTTTTTTGCAAGGCTTTTTTGCAAGGACTTTTTTTTGCAAGGACTTTTTTGTTGGAAGAACTTTTTTGCAAGGACNTTTTTTGTTGGAAGGACTTTTTTGCAAGGACTTTTTTGTTGGAAGGACNTTTTTGCAAGGACTTTTTTTGTTGGAAGAACTCTTTTGCAAGGACTTTTTTGTTGGAAGAAATTTTTTGCAAGGACTTTTTTGTTGGAAGGACTTTTTTGCAATGACTTTTTAGCAAGGACTTTTTTGCAAGGACNTTTTTTAGCAAGGACTTTTTTGCAAGGACTTTTTTAGCAAGGACTTTTTGGAAGGACTTTTTTGCAAGAACTTTTTTTGCAAGGACTTTTTTTGGAAGGACTTTTTTTAAATGACTTTTTTTGCAAGGACNTTTTTTGCAAGACTTTTTTTGCAAGGACNTTTTTTGCAAGGGCTTTTTTGCAAGGACTTTTTTTTGCAAGGACNTTTTTTGGAAGAACTTTTTTGCAAGGACTTTTTTGTGGAAGGACTTTTTTGCAAGGACTTTTTTTGTTGGAAGGACTTTTTTGCAAGGACTTTTTTGGAAGAACTCTTTTGCAAGGACTTTTTTTGTTGGAAGAACTTTTTTGCAAGGACNTTTTTTGTTGGAAGGACTTTTTTGCAATGACTTTTTTGCAAGGATTTTTTTTGCAAGGACNTTTTTTGCAAGGACTTTTTTTGCAAGGACNTTTTTTTGCAAGGACTTTTTATAAATGACTTTTTTACGCAAGGACNTTTTTTGTAAGGACTTTTTTTTTGCAAGACTTTTTTTGCAAGGACTTTTTTGCAAGGACTTTTTTGCAAGGGCTTTTTTATGCAAGGACTTTTTTTTGCAAGGATTTTTTTGTTGGAAGAACTTTTTTGCAAGGACTTTTTTGTTGGAAGGACTTTTTTGCAAGGACTTTTTTGTTGGAAGGACTTTTTTGCAAGGACTTTTTTGTTGGAAGAACTTTTTGCAAGGACTTTTTTTGTTGGAAGAATTTTTTGCAAGGACTTTTTTTTGGAAGGACTTTTTTGCAATGACTTTTTTAGCAAGGACTTTTTTGCAAGGACNTTTTTTGCAAGGACTTTTTTTNAGCAAGGACTTTNATTTGCAAGGACTTTTTTGCAAGGACTTTTTGCAAGGACTTTTTTGCAAGGACTTTTTTACAAGGACTTTTTTTGTGCAAGGACTTTTTTTGCAAGGACTTTTTTGTAGTGACTTTTTTGCATTAACNTTTTTTGCAAGGACTTTTTTTTGCAAGGACTTTTTTTGCAAGGACTTTTTTTGCAAGACTTTTTTTGCAAGACTTTTTTTTGCAGGGACTTTTTTGCAAGGACTTTTTGCAAGGACTTTTTTGCAAGGACTTTTTATGCAAGGACTTTTTTACAAGGACTTTTTTTGCAAGGACTTTTTTGTAGTACNTTTTTTGCAAGACTTTTTTTGCAAGGACNTTTTTTGCAAGGACNTTTTTNGCAAGGACTTTATTTGCAAGGACTTTTTTGCAAGGACTTTTTTTACAGGACNTTTTTTGCAAGGACTTTTTGCAGGGACTTTTTTTGCAAGGACTTTTTTTGCAAGGACTTTTTTTGCAAGGACTTTTTTTTGCAGGGACTTTTTTTGCAAGGACTTTTTTTGCAAGGACNTTTTTTGAAGGACTTTTTTTAGGACNTTTTTTGCAAGGACTTTTTTTGCAGGACTTTTTTTGCAAGGACTTTTTTGCAAGGACTTTTTTTACAAGGACTTTTTTTTGCAAGGACTTTTTTTGCAGGACNTTTTTTTGCAAGGACTTTTTTTTGCAAGGACTTTTTTTTGAAGGACTTTTTTGCAGGACTTTTTTTTGCAAGGACTTTATTTGCAAGGACTTTTTGCAAGGACNTTTTTTACAAGGACTTTTTTGCAAGGACNTTTTTTGCAGGACTTTTTTTGCAAGGACTTTTTTAGCAAGGACTTTTTCAAGGACNTTTTTTGAAGGACTTTTTTTGCAGGACTTTTTTTGCAAGGACTTTTTTGCAGGACTTTTTTTGCAAGGACTTTTTTTGCAGGACTTTTTTTGCAAGGACTTTTTTGCAAGGACTTTTTTTGCAGGACTTTTTTGCAAGGACTTTTTGAAGGACTTTTTTGNAGACTTTTTTGCAAGGACTTTTTTGCAGGACTTTTTTTTGCAGGACTTTTTTTGCAAGGACTTTTTTTTGCAAGGACTTTTTTTGCAAGGACTTTTTTTTGCAGGACTTTTTTTGCAAGGACTTTTTGAAGGACTTTTTTGGAAGACTTTTTTGCAAGGACNTTTTTTGCAAGGACTTTTTTGCAGGACTTTTTTTGCAAGGACNTTTTTTGCAAGGACTTTTTTGCAGGACTTTATTTGCAAGGACTTTTTTTAGGACTTTTTTAGAAGTACTTTTTTTGCAAGGACTTTTTTTTGCAAGGACNTTTTTTGCAGGACTTTATTTGCAAGGACTTTTTTTGCAAGGACTTTTTTTAGAAGTACTTTTTTTGCAAGGACTTTTTTTGAAAGGACNTTTTTTGCAAGGACTTTTTTGCAAGGACTACACTACACCACACATCAAACCACACACTATTACACTATACCATACACTACACCACACTATACACTACACACTAAACACTACCGTACCACACACTATACACGACACCACACAGACGTGAGCACGATACATGAACACAATAAGAGCTTAGTTTATTCTGTCATGGCTGTCTCCGCGTGTATCAACCGTTTGTGACGTCACCACTGGCAGTGACATCACAAATGACGATGACGTCACCGATGATGATGTCACTACCGGTAGTGATGATGTCACTACCGGTAGTGACATCATCACCGGTGATGTCATCGCGGGTGACGTCACCGCCGGTGATGACATCACAAATGACGATGACGTCACCGATGATGTCACCACCGGTGGTGACGTCACCACGTGGTGACGTCACCACCGGTGGTGACATCATCGGTGATGTCATCGCGGGTGACGTCACCGCCGGTGATGACATCATAAATGACGATGACGTCACGATGGTGGTGACGTCATCGGCGATGATGACGTCACCAAAAAGGCTGTTCGTGGTTCATTCAAAAAAATTAATCTTTAATTATTTAAGAATACTGCAGCAGTAGCAGGAGGCACGTCTCTCTCTCCCCGTGNCTCTCTCCCCGTGTCTCTCTCCCGTCTCCCCGTCTCTCCCGTCTCTCTCCCCGCGTCTCTCTCCCCGTCTCCTCCCCGCGTCTCCTCCCCGCGTCTCTCTCCCCGCGTCCTCTCCCCGCTCTCCCCCGCGTCTCTCTCCCGCGTCTCTCTCCCGCGTCTCTCTCCCCCCGCGTGTCTCTCTCTCCCCCGTCTCTCTCCGTCTCTCCCCGTCTCCCCGTCTCTCTCCCCGTCTCCCCGCGTCTCTCTCCCGCGTCTCCCCGCGTCTCCCGTCTCTCTNCCCCGTCTCCCCGTGTCTCTCTCTCCCCGNCTCTCTCCCCGTCTCTCCCNCCCGTCTCTCTCTCCCGCGTCTCTCTCTCCCGCGTCTCCCCGCGTCTCTCTCCCCGCGTCTCCCTCCCCGCGTCTCCCTCCCGCGTCTCTCAGGCCAGCACTCCGTGTCTGCGCCCTGCGGACACGAAGGCTTCCACGCAGCGCTGGAGTTGATCGCGGGAGTGAGCGGCGGAGATCTGCACCCGGATCCTGGCCTTGCCTTCACCCCGGGTAGCTGAACCCCACCACGTAGATACCTGCACACACACACAGGACAGAACACAGGTACACGCACACACAGGNACATAAACACACAGGTACATGAGCATAGATACACACAGATATACACACAGGTACCCACACACATACACCACCAGGNACACACACTCACCACACACACACACACACAGGTACATGAACATAGATACACACACACACAGGACACAACACACAGGACACACTGAACACAGGNGCACACACACACAGGTACACTGAACATAGATACACACACAGATACACACACACAGATACACACACAGATACATGAACAACACACACACACAGGACACAACACAGACACAACACACACAGGACACACACACAACACAACACACAGATACATGAACACAGGACACAACCACAGGACACACACACAGNCACAACACACACAGGACACACACACACACANACAGACACACACAGACACANACACACACAACACACACACACACATCACACNTGTACACAACACACACACAGACACACAAGCACACTAGNACACACAACAAACANACAACACACACNCACNCAGGNACACACACAACACACACACAACACACNCACACACACACACAACAACACAGGTACACACACACGTTTGTCACACCCACTTCTCTCACACATTCAACAGAATCACCACCCGCGNACANGGTCANCCCAGACGCACGGTACCCATACCCACCCCGGGTACACGGGTANCGTCCCGGGTCGTAGGGTCGGGTAGGTCGGGTATCGGGTGGTTATCGGTAGGTACGGGTATCAGGTACGGGCAGGTACATGGTACATTGGTAGGGTACGGGGGGTANGGTCGGGTATCCGGTATCGGGATACATCTGGGGTATCGGGTGGGTACGGTANCGGTATACGGTACGGGTAGGTACGGGTACGGTAGGGTACGTATCGGTAGGGTACGGGTATCGGTAGGGTACNGGTATCGGTAGGGTACNGGTATCGGGTAGGGTACATCGGTAGGGTACGGTATCGGGTANGGTACGGGTATCGGTAGGTACGGTATCGGGTAGGGTACGGGTATCGGGTAGGGTACGGTATCGGGTAGGTACGGGTATCGGTAGGGTACGGGTATCGGGTAGGTACGGGTATCNGGTACGGGTACGGTATCGGTAGGGTACGGGTATCGGTAGGGTACGGGTATCGGGTACGGGTATCGGGTACGGATGGTAGGGTCGGGTATCGGGTAGGNTACGGGTATCGGGTAGAGTATCGGTGTANGGGTATCGGTGGGTACTCNGGTACGGGTACGGTACGGTANGGTACGTACGGANGGTACTCGGTAGGTACTCGGTANGGTGTACCTTATACGGGTANCTGGTGTACNCGGGTAGGGTACTCGGTAGGGTACCGTAAACCGGGTACGTANCGGGTAGCNGGTATCGGTNNGGTACTCGGTAGGGTACNGGTATCTGGTAGGGTACTCNGGTANGGGTACTCGGGTATGGGGTACNGGTANGGTCGGGGGTACCCGGGTCGGGTACGGGTATCTAGGGTGTATCGGGACGGGCNGGTACCCAGCCTGGCCCTCCCAGCCAGAGAAACCCAGCTGCGAACCCAGCCGGGCAAACCCAGCCGGGCAAACCCAGCCGGGAGAACCCAGCCAGGTGAACCCAGCCAGGTGAACCCAGCCAGGTGAACCCAGCCGGGCAAACCCAGCCAGGTGAACCCAGCCAGGTGAACCCAGCCAGGTGAACCCAGCCGGGCAAACCCAGCCAGGTGAACCCAGCCAGGCGAACCCAGCCAGGCGAACCCAGCCAGGTGAACCCAGCCAGGCGAACCCAGCCAGGCGAACCCAGCCAGGTGAACCCAGCCAGGTGAACCAGCCAGGCGAACCCAGCCAGGCGAACCCAGCCAGGCGAACCCAGCCAGGCGAACCCAGCCAGGCGAACCCAGCCAGGTGAACCCAGCCAGGTGAACCAGCCTGGGCAAACCAGCCAGGTGAACCCAGCCAGGTGAACCCAGCCAGGCGAACCCAGCCAGGCGAACCCAGCCAGGCGAACCCAGCCAGGCGAACCCAGCCAGGCGAACCCAGCCAGGTGAACCCAGCCAGGTGAACCCAGCCAGGTGAACCCAGCCAGGCGAACCCAGCCAGGCGAACCCAGCCAGGCGAACCCAGCCAGGCGAACCCAGCCGGGCAACCCAGCCAGGTGAACCCAGGCAGGTGAACCCAGCCGGGCAAACCCAGCCAGGTGAACCCAGCCAGGTGAACCCAGCCAGGCGAACCCAGCCAGGCGAACCCAGCCAGGCGAACCCAGCCAGGCGAACCCAGCCGGGCAAACCCAGCCAGGTGAACCCAGCCAGGTGAACCCAGCCAGGCGAACCCAGCCAGGCGAACCCAGCCAGGCGAACCCAGCCAGGCGAACCCAGCCTGGGCAAACCCAGCCAGGTGAACCCAGCCAGGTGAACCAGCCTGGGCAAACCCAGCCAGGTGAACCCAGCCAGGTGAACCCAGCCAGGTGAACCCAGCCGGGCAAACCCAGCCAGGTGAACCCAGCCGGGCAAACCCAGCCAGGTGAACCCAGCCAGGTGAACCCAGCCNGGGCAAACCCAGCCAGGTGAACCCAGCCGGGCAAACCCAGCATGACCAGCCAGGTGGCCGGGCAACCCAGCCAGGTGAACCCAGCCGGTGAACCCAGCGGTGAACCCAGCCAGGCGAACCCAGCCAGGTGAACCCAGCCAGGTGAACCCAGCCAGGCGAACCCAGCCAGGTGAACCAGCCAGGTGAACCCAGCCAGGTGAACCCAGCCAGGTGAACCCAGCCAGGTGAACCCAGCCAGGTGAACCCAGCCAGGCGAACCCAGCCAGGTGAACCCAGCCAGGCGAACCCAGCCAGGTGAACCCAGCCAGGTGAACCCAGCCAGGCGAACCCAGCCAGGTGAACCCAGCCAGGTGAACCCAGCCAGGTGAACCCAGCCAGGCGAACCCAGCCAGGCGAACCCAGCCAGGCGAACCCAGCCAGGTGAACCCAGCCAGGTGAACCCAGCCAGGCGAACCCAGCCAGGTGAACCCAGCCAGGTGAACCCAGCCAGGTGAACCCAGCCAGGCGAACCCAGCCAGGTGAACCCAGCCAGGCGAACCCAGCCAGGTGAACCCAGCCAGGTGAACCCAGCCAGGTGAACCCAGCCAGGCGAACCCAGCCAGGTGAACCCAGCCAGGCGAACCCAGCCAGGTGAACCCAGCCAGGCGAACCCAGCCAGGTGAACCCAGGCAGGTGAACCCAGCCGGGCAAACCCAGCCAGGTGAACCCAGCCAGGTGAACCCAGCCAGGCGAACCCAGCCAGGCGAACCCAGCCAGGTGAACCCAGCCTGGTGAACCCAGCCAGGTGAACCCAGCCGGGCAAACCCAGCCAGGTGAACCCAGCCAGGCGAACCCAGCCAGGTGAACCCAGCCAGGCGAACCCAGCCAGGCGAACCCAGCCAGGCGAACCAGCCAGGCGAACCCAGCCTGGGCAAACCCAGCCAGGTGAACCCAGGCAGGTGAACCCAGCCTGGGCAAACCCAGCCAGGTGAACCCAGCCAGGTGAACCCAGCCAGGTGAACCCAGCCAGGCGAACCCAGCCAGGCGAACCCAGCCAGGCGAACCCAGCCAGGTGAACCCAGCCTGGGCAAACCCAGCCAGGTGCCCAGCCAGGTGAACCCAGCCTGGGCAAACCCAGCCAGGTGAACCCAGCCAGGTGAACCCAGCCAGGTGAACCCAGCCAGGCGAACCCAGCCAGGTGAACCCAGCAGGTGAACCCAGCCTGGGCAAACCCAGCCAGGTGAACCCAGCCAGGTGAACCCAGCCAGGTGCCAGCCTGGGCAAACCCAGCCAGGTGAACCCAGCAGGTGAACCCAGCCTGGCAAACCCAGCAGGTGAACCCAGCCAGGTGAACCCAGCCAGGCGAACCCAGCCAGGTGAACCCAGCCAGGTGAACCCAGCAGGTGAACCCAGCCTGGGCAAACCCAGCCAGGTGAACCCAGCCAGGTGAACCCAGCCAGGTGAACCCAGCCGGGCAAACCCAGCCAGGTGCCAGGCAGGTGAACCCAGCAGGTGAACCCAGCCAGGTGGGCAAACCCAGCAGGTGCCAGCCTGGGCAAACCCAGCCAGGTGAACCCAGCCAGGTGAACCCAGCAGGTGAACCCAGCCAGGTGAACCCAGCCAGGCGAACCCAGCCAGGTGAACCCAGCCAGGTGAACCCAGCAGGTGAACCCAGCCAGGTGAACCCAGCCAGGTGCAGGAGGTGAACCCAGCCGGGCAAACCCAGCCAGGTGCCAGCCAGGTGAACCCAGGCAGGTGAACCCAGCCTGGGCAAACCAGCCAGGTGAACCCAGCCAGGTGCCAGCCAGGTGAACCCAGCCGGGCAAACCCAGCCAGGTGAACCCAGCCAGGTGAACCCAGCCAGGTGAACCCAGCCCGGGCAAACCCAGCCCGGGGCAAACCCAGCCCGGGAGAACCCAGCCCCGGGCGAACCCATCCCAGGTGAGTGGGCCCAACCTTGGCGCAGGATGTCGTCCCATGACGGATGCCAGCCTTGGTCGCCCAGCATGACGGGACAGATGGGTGGTCCACCCCGCTGAGCGTGAAGCCAGCCGCTCGCATCTCAGCGGCTGCACAGACAAAGATCCCCGTGTAGCCTCGACAGACTGTAGGGGCAAGTGCTGTTGTACTAACACCCACACACAGACAAAGCTGCCCCAGGTAGCCTCAGCAGGCGTAGGGCAAGTGCTGTAGAGCTAGTAGCAGCAGCAGTGTCTCTGTACTACACACACCACACACAGACAAGCTACCCCAGGTAGCCTCCAGCAGGGCTGTAGGGCAAGTGCTGCTGTACTACACACACACACACAGACAAAGCTCCCCAGGTAGCCTCTAGCAGGCTAGGGGCAAGTGCTGTTAGTAGCAGCAGCAGTGTCTATATACTACACACACCACACGCACAGACAAAGATCCCCCGTGTAGCCTTAACAGACTGAGGGCAAGTGCTGTTAGTAGCAGCAGTGTCTATGTACTACACACACCACACACAGGCAAAGCTCCCCAGGTAGCCTTAACAGACGTAGGGCAAGTGCTGTTAGTAGCAGTAGCAGTGTCTGTGTACTACAACACACACACAGACAAAGCTACCCCAGCTAGCCTTAGCAGGCTGTAGGGGCAAGTGCTGTTAGTAGCAGCAGTGTCTATGTACTACACACCACACAAAGCTGCCCCAGGTAGCCTCTAGCAGGCTGTAGGGGCAAGTGCTGTTAGTAGTAGCAGCAGTGTCTATGTACTACACACCACACACAGACAAAGCTACCCCGAGGTAGCCTTAGCAGGCCGTAGGGGCAAGTGCTGTTAGTAGCAGAAGCAGTGTCTATATACTACACACACCACACACAGACAAAGATCCCCGTGTAGCCTTAACAGACTGTAGGGCAAGTGCTGTTAGTAGCAGCAGTGTCTATGTGCTACACAAATCACACACAGACAAAGATCCCCGTGTAGCCTTAACAGACCGTAGGGGCAAGTGCTGTTAGTAGCAGTGTCTATGTACTACACACCACATACACAGACAAAGCTACCCCAGGTAGCCTCAGTAGGGCTGTAGGGGCAAGTGCTGTTTATAGCAGCAGCAGTGTCTATGTACTACACACACCACACAC
>WFAB01003739.1:0-2500 GCA_018977245.1 Lethenteron camtschaticum
AGAGAGACACCCAGACCCAGGGATTGAACCCAGACTCTCAGTGTCTCTGGCTTAGTGAACCCCACTGAGAGAGAGAGAGACACCCAGACCCAGGGATTGAACCCAGACTCTCAGTGTCTCTGGCCTAGTGAACCCCACTGAGAGAGAGAGACACCCAGACCCAGGGATTGAACCCAGACTCTCAGTGTCTCTGGCCTAGTGAACCCCACTGGGAGAGAGACACCCAGACCCAGGGATTGAACCCAGACTCTCAGTGTCTCTGGCTTAGTGAACCCCACTGGAGAGAGAGACACCCAGACCCAGGGATTGAACCCAGACTCTCAGTGTCTCTGGCTTAGTGAACCCCACTGAGAGAGAGAGACACCCAGACCCAGGGATTGAACCCAGACTCTCAGTGTCTCTGGCTTAGTGAACCCCACTGAGAGAGAGAGACACCCAGACCCAGGGATTGAACCCAGACTCTCAGTGTCTCTGGCTTAGTGAACCCCCTGAGAGAGAGAGAGACACCCAGACCCAGGGATTGAACCCAGACTCTCAGTGTCTCTGGCTTAGTGAACCCCACTGGGAGAGAGACACCCAGACCCAGGGATTGAACCCAGACTCTCAGTGTCTCTGGCTTAGTGAACCCCACTGAGAGAGAGAGACACCCAGACCCAGGGATTGAACCCAGACTCTCAGTGTCTCTGGCTTAGTGAACCCCACTGAGAGAGAGAGAGACACCCAGACCCAGGGATTGAACCCAGACTCTCAGTGTCTCTGGCTTAGTGAACCCCACTGAGAGAGAGAGACACCCAGACCCAGGGATTGAACCCAGACTCTCAGTGTCTCTGGCTTAGTGAACCCCACTGAGAGAGAGACACCCAGACCCAGGGATTGAACCCAGACTCTCAGTGTCTCTGGCCTAGTGAACCCCACTGAGAGAGAGAGACACCCAGACCCAGGGATTGAACCCAGACTCTCAGTGTCTCTGGCTTAGTGAACCCCACTGGGAGAGAGACACCCAGACCCAGGGATTGAACCCAGACTCTCAGTGTCTCTGGCTTAGTGAACCCCACTGGAGAGAGAGACACCCAGACCCAGGGATTGAACCCAGACTCTCAGTGTCTCTGGCTTAGTGAACCCCACTGGGAGAGAGACACCCAGACCCAGGGATTGAACCCAGACTCTCAGTGTCTCTGGCTTAGTGAACCCCACTGAGAGAGAGAGACACCCAGACCCAGGGATTGAACCCAGACTCTCAGTGTCTCTGGCTTAGTGAACCCCACTGAGAGAGAGAGAGACACCCAGACCCAGGGATTGAACCCAGACTCTCAGTGTCTCTGGCTTAGTGAACCCCACTGGGAGAGAGACACCCAGACCCAGGGATTGAACCCAGACTCTCAGTGTCTCTGGCTTAGTGAACCCCACTGAGAGAGAGAGACACCCAGACCCAGGGATTGAACCCAGACTCTCAGTGTCTCTGGCTTAGTGAACCCCACTGAGAGAGAGAGAGACACCCAGACCCAGGGATTGAACCCAGACTCTCAGTGTCTCTGGCTTAGTGAACCCCACTGAGAGAGAGAGACACCCAGACCCAGGGATTGAACCCAGACTCTCAGTGTCTCTGGCTTAGTGAACCCCCTGAGAGAGAGAGACACCCAGACCCAGGGATTGAACCCAGACTCTCAGTGTCTCTGGCTTAGTGAACCCCACTGAGAGAGAGACACCCAGACCCAGGGATTGAACCCAGACTCTCAGTGTCTCTGGCCTAGTGAACCCCACTGAGAGAGAGAGACACCCAGACCCAGGGATTGAACCCAGACTCTCAGTGTCTCTGGCTTAGTGAACCCCACTGAGAGAGAGAGACACCCAGACCCAGGGATTGAACCCAGACTCTCAGTGTCTCTGGCTTAGTGAACCCCACTGAGAGAGAGACACCCAGACCCAGGGATTGAACCCAGACTCTCAGTGTCTCTGGCTTAGTGAACCCCACTGGGAGAGAGACACCCAGACCCAGGGATTGAACCCAGACTCTCAGTGTCTCTGGCTTAGTGAACCCCACTGAGAGAGAGAGACACCCAGACCCAGGGATTGAACCCAGACTCTCAGTGTCTCTGGCTTAGTGAACCCCACTGAGAGAGAGAGAGACACCCAGACCCAGGGATTGAACCCAGACTCTCAGTGTCTCTGGCTTAGTGAACCCCACTGAGAGAGAGAGACACCCAGACCCAGGGATTGAACCCAGACTCTCAGTGTCTCTGGCTTAGTGAACCCCCTGAGAGAGAGAGACACCCAGACCCAGGGATTGAACCCAGACTCTCAGTGTCTCTGGCTTAGTGAACCCCACTGAGAGAGAGACACCCAGACCCAGGGATTGAACCCAGACTCTCAGTGTCTCTGGCCTAGTGAACCCCACTGAGAGAGAGAGACACCCAGACCCAGGGATTGAACCCAGACTCTCAGTGTCTCTGGCTTAGTGAACCCCACTGAGAGAGAGAGACACCCAGACCCAGGGATTGAA
>WFAB01003739.1:7500-13047 GCA_018977245.1 Lethenteron camtschaticum
GGTGGTGGTGGTGGGAGGTGGTGGTGGGGGGGTGAGGGCTGGTGGGAGGGCTGGTGTTGGGGGTCTTTAAATCTCACAGCGTTTCTTGTCAAAACAAACACTTTTAATTAACGTTACACTAGAATACAGTAATTTTTTCTTTAACTCCTCTATACCCGGTCGATATCCCTGTACCGGTACTAAGTATTATTCCTACCAGCCCACCCCGCAGGGTCCTGTTCACACATTAGCATACATTAGCATACATTAGCACACACTAGCACACACTAGCGCACACTAGCCCACACTAGCGCACACTAGCACACACTAGCGCACACTAGCGCACACTAGCGCACATAGCACACACTAGCACACATTATTGAGGGCGGGGGGGGGGCAACAATGAATTATAATAAATTACTCCGATAGAAATTTTCCTAATGTGCCGAGTGTGGTTGTTGTGTGTTGTGTGGTTGTTTGTTGTTGTTGTGTGTTGTTGTTGTGTGGTTGTTGTTGTGCGGTTGTGGTTGTTGTGTTGTTGTTGTTCTGTGGTTGTTGTGGTTGTTATTGTTGTTGTTGTGTGTTGTGTTGTTTTGTGGTGGTTGTTGTGGTTGTTGTTGTTGTGTTGTTGTGTGTTGTTGTTGTGTTGTTGTGTGTTGTTGTGTGTTGTTGTAGTTGGTGTTGTGTGGTTGTTGTATGGTTGCGTTGTTGTTGTTGTGTGTTGTCTGTGCCAGGTGCGGGCCTGGTGTTTGTGATCTACCCCGAAGCCATCGCCACGCTGCCCGTAGCCCCAGCCTGGTCACTCATCTTCTTCATCATGCTGCTCGCTCTGGGACTAGACAGCGCGGTGATACTACTCACACTCACCACACACTCACCACTCACTCACTCACTCACCACACACTCACCACTCACTCACTCACCACACACTCACCACCACCATCGCCACGCTGCCCGTAGCCCCAGCCTGGTCACTCATCTTCTTCATCATGCTGCTCGCTCTGGGACTCGATAGTGCGGTGATTACTACTCACCACTCACTCACTCACTCACCTACTACTCACCACCACTCACTCACCACCCACTACTCACCACTACCACATACTCACTCACCACTCACTCACCACTCACTCACCACTCACTCACCACCCACTCACCACTCACTCACCACACACTCACCACTCACTCACCACACACTCACCACTCACTCACCACTCACTCACTACCCACTCACCACTCACTCACCACTCACTCACCACCCACTCACCACTCACTCACCACACACTCACCACCCACTCACCACACACTCACCACACACCACATACTCACCACACACTCACCACTCACTCACCACCTACTACTCACCACTCACTCACCACCTACTACTCACCACCTACTCACCACCTACTACTCACCACTCACTCACCACCTACTACTCACCACACACTCACCACCTACTACTCACCACATACTCACTACTCACTCACCACCTACTACTCACCACACACTCACCACCACCACCACCACCCACTCACCACCACCACCCACTCACCAACTACTCACCACCACCTCACCACTCACTCACCACATACTCACCACACACTCACCACTCACTCACCACATACTCACCACTCACTCACCACCACCACACACTCACCACCACTCACCACCTCCTCACCACCACCACCTACTCACCACCTCCTCACCACCACCTACTCACCACCCACTCACCACCACCTACTCACCACCTATCACCACCCACTCACCACCACCACCACCACCCACCACCACCTACTCACCACCACTCCTCACCACCACCACCACCACCACCTACTCACCACCTACTCACCACCACCTCCTCACCACCACCACTACTCACCACCTACTCACCACTCCTCACCACCCACTCACCACCACCTACTCACCACCTACTCACCACCTACTCACCACCTCCTCACCACCCACTCACCACCACCTACTACTCACAACCTACTCACCACCCACTCACCACCCACTCCACCACCACCCACCACCACCTACTCACCACCTACTCACCACACCTCCTCACCACCACCACCTACTCACCACCTACTCACCACACTCATCACCTACTCACCACCCACTCACCTCCTACTCACCACCCGCTCACCTCCCACTCACCACCCACTCACCACCTACTCACCACCCCCAGATGGGAGGGCTGGAGGCGGTGCTGACCGGCCTCTCCGACGAGTTCCCCGTGCTGCGTCGGCGACGGAAACTCTTCACGCTCGTCCTCGTCATACTCGACTTCAGTGTCGCCCTCTTGTCCATCACCAAGGTGGCTCGCTCACTCAGTCACCCACTCACTCACTTAGTCACTCAGTCACTCACCCACTCACTCACTCAGTCACTCACTCAGTCACTCAGTCACTCACTCAGTCAGTCACTCAGTCACTCACTCACTTAGTCAGTCACTCACTCACTCAGTCACTCACTCAGTCAGTCACTCATTCAGTCACTCAGTCATTCACTCACTCAGTCAGTCACTCAGTCACTCGATCACTCGCTCACTCAGTCACTCACTCAGTCAGTCAGTCAGTCACTCGCTCACTCACTTACTCAGTTACTCACTCATTCACTCACTCACTCACTCGCTCACTCAATCAGTCACTCAGTCACTCACTCATTCATTCACTCACTCACTCATTCACTCACTCACTCATTCATTCACTCGCTCACTCATTCACTCACTCAGTCACTCACTCATTCACTCACTCACTCGCTCACTCACTCGCTCACTCAGTCACTCAGTCACTCACTCATTCATTCACTCGCTCACTCATTCATTCACTCGCTCACTCATTCACTCAGTCACTCACTCATTCACTCACTCCGCTCACTCAGTCATTCACTCACTCACTCACAAATTCACTCATTCACTCACTCATTCACCCGCTCACCCGCCCACCTACTGACCCACCCTCAGCAGGCAGGCACTTGCAGGCCCTGCGCCTGTATCTCATCCTCACCTACCCCCCCCCCCGTGACCCCCCCCCGTGACCCCCCCTGTGACCCCCCCCGTGACCCCCCCCCGTGACCCCCCCCGTGACCCCCCCCGTGACCCCCCCCCCGTGACCCCTCTCCTGTGACCCCCCCCATGACCCCCCTCCTGTGACCCTACCCCCTCGTGACCCCCCCATGACCCCCGTGACCCCCCCACATGACCCCCATGACCTCCTGTGACCCCCGTAACACTCTTCCCGTGACCCCCCGTGACCCCCCGTGACCCCCGTGACCCCCCGTGACCTCCCCGTGACCCCCCGTGACCCCAGGGCGGCATCTACGTGGTGACGCTGCTGGACCACTACGCTGCCGGCACGGCCATCTTGTTTGGGGTCTTCATGGAGGCCGTGGGGGTGGCCTGGTTCTACGGTAACTTCACCACCAACTTCACCACCAACAACAACATCAACAACATCAACAACAACAACATCACCAACAACATCACCACCACCAACATCAACAACAACATCAACAACATCACCACCATCACTACCAACATCACCAACATCACCATCACTGCCATCACCATCACCACCATCATCACTACCAACATCACCAACTTCACCACCACCAACATCATCATCACCACCATCATCACTACCATCACCACCATTACTACCACCATCACCACCACCATCACCACCATCATCACCACCACCACCATCACCACCACGTGAATGTGTGTGTGTCCCCAGGTATAGACCACTTCTGTGACGACATGCAAAGCATGCTGGGATACCGACCTAGCCTCTACTGGAGGATCTGCTGGAAGTTTGTGAGTCCCTGCTTCCTGCTGGTGAGGGCTGGGCCACTGTGTGTGTAGTGTGTGTGTGTGTACTAGTGTGTGTGTGTGTGTATGTGTGTGTGTGTACACGTGTGTGTGTGTGTGTATGTGTGTGAGTGTGTATGTGTGTGAGTCCCTGCTTCCTGCTGGTGAGGGCTGGGCCACTGTGTGTGTAGTGTGTGTGTGTACTAGTGTGTGTGTGTGTACACGTGTGTGTGTGTGTATGTGTGTGAGTGTGTATGTGTGTGAGTCCCTGCTTCCTGCTGGTGAGGGCTGGGCCACTGTGTGTGTAGTGTGTGTACACGTGTGTGTGTGTACACGTGTGTGTACACGTGTGTGTGTGTGTGTGAGTCCCTGCTTCCTGCTGGTGAGGGCTGGGCCACTGTGTGTGTAGTGTGAGTGCACGTGTGTGTGTGTATGTACTAGTGTGTGTGTACACGTGTGTGTGTGTGTGTATGTGTGTGTGTATGTGTGTGTGTGTAGTGTGTGTGCACGTGTGTGTGTGTGTGTACACGTGTGTGTGTGTGTATGTGTGTACACGTGTGTGTGTATGTGTGTACACGTGTG
Organism: Lethenteron camtschaticum; assembly: GCA_018977245.1. Classification (NCBI taxonomy): domain Eukaryota; kingdom Metazoa; phylum Chordata; class Hyperoartia; order Petromyzontiformes; family Petromyzontidae; genus Lethenteron; species Lethenteron camtschaticum. The sequence continues at coordinate 11,876 of WFAB01003739.1, forward strand.
TGTGTATGTGTGTGTAGTGTGTGTACACGTGTGTGTGTGTACACGTGTGTGTGTATGTGTGTGTATGTGTGTGTGTACACGTGTGTGTGTGTGTGTATGTGTGTGAGTCCCTGCTTCCTGCTGGTGAGGGCTGCGCCACTGTATGTGTGTGTGTACACGTGTGTATGTGTGTGTGTGTATGTGTGTGTGTATGTGTGTGTGTAGATGGTGTTGGTGTTGAGTGTGTGGCAGAGTGTGCCACTCACCTACGGTGACTACCGCTACCCGTGTATGTGTGTGTGTGTGTATGTGTGTGTGTCTGTGTGTGTGTGTATGTGTGTGTGTATGTGTGTGTGTATGTGTGTGTGTATGTGTGTGTGTATGTGTGTGTATGTGTGTGTGTGTAGATGGTGTTGGTGTTGAGTGTGTGGCAGAGTGTGCCGCTCACCTACGGTGACTACCGCTACCCGTGTATGTGTGTGTGTGTATGTGTGTGTGTCTGTGTGTGTGTATGTGTGTGTGTATGTGTGTGTGTGTAGATGGTGCTAGTGTTGAGTGTGTGGCAGAGTGTGCCGCTCACCTACGGTGACTACCGCTACCCGTGTGTGTGTATGTGTGTGTGTGTATGTATGTATGTGTGTATGTGTGTATGTGTGTGTCTGTGTGTGTGTGTATGTGTGTATGTGTACGTGTGTGTATGTGTGTATGTGTGTGTGTGTATGTGTGTGTGTGTGTAGATGGTGTTGGTGTTGAGTGTGTGGCAGAGTGTGCCACTCACCTACGGTGACTACCGCTACCCGCCCTGGGCCACTGCGCTGGGATGGACCATCGCCGCCTCGTCCATGGTGCTGTGCCCGGGCTACGCGGCGTACAAGCTGGGCACCGTGCCGGGCACAGGCCTCAAGGAGGTGAGTGGGTGGGTGGGTGGGTGAGTGGGTGAGTGAGTAGGTGAGTGAGTGAGTGAGTGGGTGGGTGAGTGGGTGGGTGAGTGGGTGAGTAGGTGAGTGGGTGAGTGGGTGGGTGGGTGGGTGAGTGAGTAGGTGGGTGGGTGGGTGGGGTGAGTGAGTGGGTGGGTGGGTGGGTGAGTGAGTGAGTGGGTGGGTGAGTGAGTGGGTGGGTGGGTGAGTGGGTGAGTGAGTGGGTGGGTGGATGAGTGAGTGGGTGGGAGGGTGGGTGGGTGAGTGGGTGAGTGG
>WFAB01003740.1:0-13039 GCA_018977245.1 Lethenteron camtschaticum
CTTTGTATCGAAGCTACTCGCTAACAGCACTTGCTCCAGCAGCCTGCTGAAGGCTATACGGGGCATCTTTGTCTTTGTATCTGTGCTACTCGCTAACAGCACTTGCCCCAGCAGCCTTTTGAGGGCTATACGGGGCATCTTTGTCTTTGTATCGGTGCTACTCGCTAACAGCACTTGCCCCAACAGCCTGTTGAAGGCTATACGGGACATCTTTGTCTTTGTATCGGTGTTACTCGCTAACAGCACTTGCCCCAGCAGCCTGTTGAGGGCTATACGGGGCATCTTTGTCTTTGTGTCGGTGCCACTCGCTAACAGCACTTGCCCCAACAGCCTGCTAAGTGCTATACGGGACATCTTTGTCTTTGTATCTGTGCTACTCGCTAACAGCACTTGCCCCGGCAGTCTGCTGAAGGCTATACGGGGCACCTTTGTCTTTGTATCGGTTCCTTAATTAGATGGGCAGATGTCGTAGCGTTTCTCAGCGATGAGAGTACAACAATGGATATCAAATGATGATTGTTTCTGTGGTAATGGGACGTAAATGATGCACGCGCATTATCCAAGCCAATTGTTCATGTACCTCCGGTCGATTGTGTTGGACTTAATAGCCGCGCCGACGGTAATCAATAATTGACGCGTGGTGACCTGTACAGGCATGCGTTTAAACAATGTCGTATTTGATAATTGGTTTTTTTACCCGTCTATCTGGCAACAAAACTGACACCTTTTTTTACAAGGAGTCATGTTTGCATAGATCACAATACCTGCGGTCGTCATGCAAACAAAAACATAACTCTGATAATGATATGCACTGTCCTTGAAGTTGATTGGTCCACACCCGAGACAGCTTTCCTTAGAGCCTAGTCTCACATGGTGTTGGACCAGGTGACGCCAAAAGGCGCACAACTCAAAGACAACGCACCATCAGAGTATGAGAGCTCGGGGTAAGCATCTACACCATTGGAACCTCATTTGCCAGTAAAAAATATGATAATTGTTTTTTTTACCCTTCTATCTGGCAACAAAACTGACACCTTTTTTTACAAGGAGTCATGTTTGCATAGATCACAATACCTGCGGTCGTCATGCAAACAAAAACATAACTCTGATAATGTATGCACTGTCCTTGAAGTTGATTGGTCCACACCCGAGACAGCTTTCCTTAGAGCCTAGTCTCACATGGTGTTGGACCAGATGACGCCAAAAGGCGCACAACTCAAAGACAATGCACCATCAGAGTATGAGAGCTCGGGGTGAAGCATTTACACCATTGGAACCTCATTTGCCAGTAAAAAATATGATAATTGTTTTTTTTTACCCTTCTATCTGGCAACAAAACTGACACCTTTTTTACAAGGAGTCATGTTTGCATAGACCACAATAGCTGCAGTCGTAATGCAAACAAAAAACACAACTCTGATGATGTATGCACTGTCCTTGAAGTTGATTGGTTCACACCCGAGACAGCTTTCCTTAGAGCCTTCCGTTGATAGTTTTGGCAATAGATATATCTTTTAGATCTGGATCTTTCGTACCAGATATTAACTTCTGTATTGTACGTACCGTGCCAAATCTGACTCTGATGTTTTGCTTTTACAAACATCTGGCTGGGTTATCGGTTACTCCTGCAATGTACGGTATTTTCATAGTTTGCATTACTTGATCAGTTTCAACTCTCGCGTTAATCGATTTCGTTTTGGCATTCGACGCCCTGTTGATTCGTGCATCATCGTGTCACCGTTCAATTGCAGCTCTTCTCTGACATGTTTAATCTCACTTCTCAGACTGTCATCATCTGACACTTTCTTAGCCCGATGTATGAGCGTCTTGATGAGAGAATTTCAGTGTGGGGTGATGGTGTGACTCTGTATTCAGATAGGCTTCAGTGTGAGTTTTCTTTCCGTGCACGCTGTGTGTTATTTTATCATTTCGAACCCGTCTGAGCAGAATATCCAGAAATGGTGAAGTTCTATCAGCTTCCGATTCCACGGTGAACTGGATGGATGGGTTTTTTGCGATTTGAGATGGATTAGAAATTCTTGAAGCGTATCAGTGCCACGTGGCCAGACCACCAATGTGTCATCCACATATCTAAACAAAGAGACCCATAGACTCATCACACAGAGACCCATAGACTCATCACACAGAGACCCAAAGACTCATCACACAGAGACCCATAGAGTCATCACACAGAGACCCGTAGACTCATCACACAGAGACCCATAGACTCATCACACAGAGACCCATAGACTCATCACGCAGAAACCCATAGACTCACCACACAGAGACCCACAGACTCACCACACAAAGACCCATAGAGTCATCACACAGAGACCCATAGACTCACCACACAGAGACCCATAGACTCATCACACAGAGACCCATAGACTCACCACACAGAGACCCATAGACTCACCACACAGAGACCCATAGACTCACCACACAGAGACCCATCACACAGAGACCCATCACACAGAGACCCATAGACTCACCACACAGAGACCCAAATACTCACCACACAGAGACCCATAGACTCACCACACAGAGACCCATAGACTCATCACACAGAGACCCATAGACTCATCACACAGAGACCCATAGACTCACCACACAGAGACCCATAGACTCACCACACAGAGACCCATAGACTCACCACACAGAGACCCATAGACTCATCACACAGAGACCCATCACACAGAGACCCGTAGACTCACCACACAGAGACCCATAGACTCACACACAGAGACCCACAGACTCACCACACAGAGACCCATAGACTCACCACACAGAGACCCATAGACTCACACACAGAGACCTACAGACTCACCACACAGAGACCCACAGACTCACCACACAGAGACCCATAGACTCACCACACAGAGACCCATAGACTCACCACACAGAGACCCATAGACTCACCACACAGAGACCCACAGACTCACCACACAGAGACCCATAGACTCACCACACAGAGACCCATCACACAGAGACCCATAGACTCACCACACAGAGACCCATAGACTCACCACACAGAGACCATCACACAGAGACCATAGACTCACCACACAGAGACCCATAGACTCACCACACAGAGACCACCACACAGAGACCCACAGACTCACCACACAGAGACCCACAGACTCGGTGAGTCATTTGGAAGTTGGCGGCCTATGGATGGCGTCTCGGATGGAATCCCAAATATGCAGCATTTGGGATTTTGGAATTTCGGGTCGGAGTGTTACCACCACCACCACCACCAACAACAACCAAAAAGTTGCTGACAGATGATCGGCTCGCTGCTGCTGCATTGGTAGAGCCAACAGCAATAACAACAACTCGCTCTGTGTCAACAACAACAAACGCCGCGCTTGTGTGTGTGTGGGTGGGTCAGCGGTAGTGTAACGGTGTGTGTGTGTCTGTGTGTGTGTGTCTGTGTGTGTGTGTCTGTGTGTGTGCGTCTGTGTGTGTGTCTGTGTGTGTGTCTGTGTGTGTGTGCGTCTGTGTGTGCGTTTGTGTGTGTGTCTGTGTGTGTGTCTGTGTGTGTGTGTCTGTTTGGCTGTGTCTGTGTGTGGGGAGCGGTAGTGTAGCGGTTAGCGCGCTGCGCTATGAACCTGGCGACCCGGGTTCGATTCCCGCTCACGGCTAACACCAGTGACGATTATCTGAACCGGTCCTGGGCCTCCCCTAGGTCGACTCAGCCTTAAATGAGTACCTGGTGTGGTGTGTAAACATCGCCACTAGGGAGACAAAGGCGGTCGGGCGTGGTGCTGGCCACCCACCCCCTCGTGTACCGTTCCGGCCTTCATAGGTGCTCGCTAACAGCACTTGCCCCTACAGTCTGTTCAGGCTATACGGGGGATCTTTGTGTCTGTGTGTGTGTGGCTGTGTGTGTGTGTCTGTGTGTGTGTCTGTGTGTGTGTCTGTGTGTGTGTCTGTGGCTGTTTGTTGTGTAGCTGTGTGTGTGTATGTGTGTGTACGTCTGTGTGTGTGTCTGTGCGTCTGTGTGTGTCTGTGTGTATCTGGGGGAGTGGTGGGTGTAGTGGTTAGCGCTCCGCTGCACTATGAACCCGGCGACCCGAGTTCGACTCCCGCTCAAGGCCAACACCCAGTGACGATTATCTGAACCGGTCATGGCCCTCTCCAAGGTCGACTCAGCCTCAAATGAGTACCTGGTGCGATGTGTAAACATCGCCACTGGGGAGACAAAGGCGGTCGGGCGTGGTGCTGGCCACCCACCCCCTCGTGTGCCTTTCCGGCCTTCATAGGTGCTCGCTAACAGCACTTGCCCCTACAGCCTGTTAAGGCTATACGGGGGATCTTTGCCTTTGTTTTTTTGTCCGGGTGGGTGAGCGCGTTTGTGGTTTAGTGTCTCTGTGGGTGATTGTGTCTGTGGGTGAGTGTGTCTGTGTGTGGGTGATTGTGTGTGTGGGTGAGTGTGAGTGTGTGTGTGGGTTATTGTGTGTGTGTGTGGGTGATTGTGTGTGTAGGGTGTGTCTGTGTGTGTGTCTGTGGGTGAGTGTGTGAAGTGGGTCAGTGTGTTTATTGTGTGTGTGGGTGTGTGTGGGTGATTGTGTGTGTGTCTGTGGGTGAGTGTGTCTGTGTGTGGGTCAGTGTGTCTGTGGGTGAGTGTGTGTGTGGGTGAGTGTGTGTGTGGGTGTGTGTGTGGGTCAGTGTGTGTGTGGTTGATTGTGTGTGTGGGTGAGTGTGTAGGTGGGTGAGTGTCTGGGTGAGTGTGTGTGTGGGTGGTGAGTGTCTGGGTGAGTGTGTGGGTGGGTGAGTGTCTGGGTGAGTGTGTGAGTGTGTAGGTGAGTGTGTGTGTGGGTGAGTGTATGGGTGAGTGTGTGGGTGAGTGTGTAGGTGAGTGTGTGTGTGGGTGAGTGTATGGGTGAGTGTGTGTGTGTGTGACTGATTGTGTGAGTGAGTGTGTGGGTGAGTGTATGGGTGAGTGTGAGTGTGGGTGGGTGAGTGTATGGGTGAGTGTGTGGGTGAGTGTATGGGTGAGTGTATGGGTGAGTGTGAGTGTGTGTGGCTGATTGGGTGAGTGTGTGTGTGACTGATTGTGTGAGTGTGTGTGGGTGAGTGTATGGGTGAGTGTGTGTGTGGGTGGGTAAGTGTATGGGTGAGTGTGAGTGTGTGTGACTGATTGTGTGAGTGAGTGTAGGTAGGTGAGTGTGTGTGTAGGTGAGTGTATGGGTGAGTGTGTGTGTGGGTGGGTGAGTGTATGGGTGAGTGTGTAGGTGGGTGAGTGTCTGGGTGAGTGTGTGTGTGGGTGAGTGTATGGGTGAGTGTGTGTGACTGATTGTGTGAGTGAGTGTGTGGGTGAGTGTGTGAGTGAGTGTGTGGGTGAGTGTATGGGTGAGTGTGTGTGTGTGTGACTGATTGTGTGAGTGAGTGTGTGGGTGAGTGTATGGGTGAGTGTGAGTGTGTGTGGCTGATTGGGTGAGTGAGTGTGTGAGTGAGTGTATGGGTGAGTGTGAGTGTGTGTGGCTGATTGGGTGAGTGAGTGTGTGTGATTGATTGTGTGAGTGGTGTGGGTGAGTGTATGGGTGAGTGTGTGGGTGAGTGTATGGGTGAGTGTGAGTGTGTGTGGGTGAGTGTGTGAGTGAGTGTGTGGGGGAGTGTATGGGTGAGTGTGAGTGTGTGTGACTGATTGTGTGAGTGAGTGTATGGGTGTGTGTGTGGCTGACTGTGTGAGTGAGTGTGTAGGTGTGGTGAGTGTATGGGTGAGTGTGCGGGTGAGTGTGTGGGTGAGTGTGAGTGTGTGTGGCTGATTGTGTGAGTGAGTGTATGGGTGTGTGTGTGGCTGACTGTGTGAGTGAGTGTGTAGGTGTGGGTGAGTGTGGCTCTCGATCGAGCTAGCGGATCTGTGATGATGATGATGTGGCTCTCGACAGAGGGAGGAGATGGATGACGAGGTTTGGTGGTGATGGTGATGATGGTGATGATGATGTTGATGATGTCTGTAGATAGAAAATCGACACACACACAGAGAAAGCGAGAGAGCCTAGCTCTGTTGAAATCTCGAGCGCGGCTTACGCAAGTGGTGGGGGATGGGTGCCAGTGGTGATTGTGAGCTGTGCCTCCCCTAGGTCGACTCAGCCTCAAATGAGTGCGGTGTTTCGTACTAAACTTTCACCGCCGGGAAGACAAAGGCGGTCGGGACGTGAGCGTTTGATGGCTGGGGGATGGGTGGCAGTGGTGATTGTGAGCTGTGCTCCCCCTAGGTCGACTCAGCCTCAAATAAGTGCAGTGTTTCGTACTAAACTTTCACCGCCGGGAAGACAAAGGCGGTCGGGACGTGAGCGTTTGATGGCTGGGGGATGGGTGGCAGTGGTGATTGTGAGCTGTGCCTCCCCTAGGTCGACTCAGCCTCAAATGAGTGCGGTGTTTCGTACTAAACTTTCACCGCCGGGAAGACAAAGGCGGTCGGGACGCGGAGTTTGATGGGTGGCAGTGGTGGTTTTGAGCTGTCCCCCCCCCCTACTGTACCAACTCGCTGTGCTTTAGCCACCCGGAGCTCTGCTCGTTGTTGTGAGCTTTGCTCCTTTGCCCTCCGCTGTTGTTGCTGGAGGGCGACTGCCTCCAATTTGCCAGTAGCCTCAGGGTGCACCTAGCCTGGCACTGCCCAGTAGCACAATCTCACACACACACTCACGTACATACACACACACACTCACATACATACACACACTCACATACACTCACATACACACACACTCACATACACTCACATACACTCATACACACACACTCAGACACACACTCACATACACACACTCACATACACACACTCATACACACACTCACACACACACATACACACACTCTCACACACACTCACATACACACACACTCACATAAACACACTCACACACTCACACACACACTCACACACACTCACTCACACTCACACATACATACACACACACTCACACACACTCTCACTCACCCTCACACACTCTCACACACACACATACAAACACTCACACACACACTCACATACATACACACACTCACATAAACACACACTCACACACTCACACACACTCCCACAAACACTCACTCACACACTCACACACCACATACACACTCTCACACACACTCACACATACATACACACTCACACACACTCCCACAAACACTCACACACTCACACATACATACATACACACACTCACACACACTCTCACAAACACTCACACACCCTCACACACACATACATACAAACACTCACACACACACTCACATACATACACACACTCACATAAACACACACTCACACATACACACACACTCACACACACTCCCACAAACACTCACACACTCACACATACATACACACACTCACACACACTCTCACACACACTCACTCACACACACTCACACACATACATACAAACACTCACACACACTCACATACATACACACACTCACACATACATACAGACACACACTCACACACCCTCACACACACATACATACAAACACACTCACACACGCGCTAACCGCTGCACCACCACTCAGATTGACATCGCGACTGACTGAGGGAGTGGAGTGAGTAGGTAGGGGGGGGTGGAAGAAAGGGGAGGGGGGGTACAGAATTGGGGGGTGGAGAGGGGGGGCTGTTGTTATCGCCCCCCCCCCCCCCGTTTCCTCTCCCTCAACTCGCTTCCAATGTAAATATCCTGAGGGTCGTCCCTCTGATACCCCCTCATCCCCCCCCCCCAGTGAAAAATAACAGCAGAAACGCTCTCATCCCATTGTAAAGATGGCTCGTGTCGTCCCTCTGATACCCCCCTGGTTCCCCCAGTGAAAAATAACATTAGTAGGGGCGATCTGCTAACATTGTAAAGATTCCTCGTGTCGTCCCTCTGATACCCCCCTGGTTCCCCCCCCCCAGTGAAAAATAACATTAGAAGGGGCGATCTGCTAACATTGTTAAGATTCCTCGTGTCGTCCCTCTGATACCCCCCCCCCCCAGTGAAAAATAACAGCAGAAACGCTCTCATCCCATTGTAAAGATGGCTCGTGTCGTCCCTCTGATACCCCCCTGGTCCCCCCCCCCAGTGAAAAATAACATTAGAAGGGGCGATCTGCTAACATTGTAAAGATTCCTCGTGTCGTCCCTCTGATACCCCCCTGGTCCCCCCCCCCAGTGAAAAAATAACATTGGCAGGGTTGATCTCCTACCATTGTAAAGATGGCTAGTGTTGTCCCTCTGATAACCCCTTGGTCCCCCCACCACCCCAGTGAAAATAACATTGGCAGAATTGCTCTCACCCCATTGTAAAGATTCCTCGTGTCGTCCCTCTGATGCCCCCTCATCCCCCCTCAGTGAAAAATAACAGCAGAAGCGTTCTCATCCCATTGTAAAGATGGCTCGTGTCGTCCCTCTGATACCCCCCTGGTTCCCCCCAGTGAAAAATAACAGCAGAAACGCTCTCATCCCATTGTAAAGATTCCTCGTGTCGTCCCTCTGATACCCCTCATTTCCCCCTAGTGAAAAAATAACATTGGCAGGGTTGATCTCCTACCATTGTAAAGATGGCTCGTGTCATCCGTCTGATACCCCCCTGGTCCCCCCAGTGAAAAATAACATTGGCAGGGGTGATCTCCTCCCAATGTAAAGATTCCTCGTGTCGTCCGTCTGATACCCCCCTCATTCCCCCCACCACCCCCCCAGTGAAAAAGTAACATTGGCAGGGGTGCTCTCTGCTCTGTGAGTCTATGGGTCTCTTAGTGTGTGAGTCTATGGGTCTCTGTGTGAGTCTGTGGGTCTCTGTGTGGTGAGTCTATGGGTCTCTGTGTGAGTCTATGGGCCTCTGTGTGGTGAGTCTGTGGGTCTCTGTGTGGTGAGTCTATGGGTCTCTGTGTGATGAGTCTATGGGTCTCTGTGTGGTGAGTCTATGGGTCTCTGTGTGGTGAGTCTATGGGTCTCTGTGTGGTGAGTCTATGGGTCTCTGTGTGGTGAGTCTGTGGGTCTCTGTGTGGTGAGTCTATGGGTCTCTGTGTGGTGAGTCTGTGGGTCTCTGTGTGGTGAGTCTGTGGGTCTCTGTGTGGTGAGTCTGTGGGTCTCTGTGTGGTGAGTCTGTGGGTCTCTGTGTGATGAGTCTATGGGTCTCTGTGTGTGGTGAGTCTGTGGGTCTTTGCTGTTTGGTGAGTCTGTGGGTCTCTGTGTAGTGAGTCTGTGGGTCTCTGTGTGGTGAGTCTGTGGGTCTCTGTGTGGTGAGTGTATGGGTCTCTGTGTGGTGAGTCTATGGGGTCTCTCTGTGGTGAGTCTATGGGTTTCTGTGTGGTGAGTCTGTCGGTCTCTGTGTGGTGAGTCTATGGGTCTCTGTGTGGTGAGTCTATGGGTCTCTGCTCTGTGATTCTATGGGTCTCTGTGTGGTGAGTCTATGGGTCTCTGTGTGGTGAGTCTATGGGTCTCTGTGTGATGAGTCTGTGGGTCTCTGTGTGGTGAGTATATGGGTCTCTGTGTGAGTCTATGGGCCTCTATGTGGTGAGTCTATGGGTTTCTGTGTGGTGAGTCTGTGGGTCTCTGTGTGATGAGTCTATGGGTCTCTGTGTGGTGAGTCTGTGGGTCTCTGTGTGGTGAGTCTATGGGTCTCTGTGTGATGAGTCTGTGGGTATCTGTTCGGTGAGTCTATGGGTCTCTGTGTGGTGAGTCTATGGGTCTCTGTGTGGTGAGTCTATGGGTCTCTGTGTGGTGAGTCTATGGGTCTCTGTGTGGTGAGTCTATGGGTCTCTGTGTGGTGAGTCTGTGGGTCTCTGTGTGGTGAGTCTATGGGTCTCTGTGTGGTGAGTCTGTGGGTCTCTGTGTGATGAGTCTGTGGGTCTCTGTGTAACGAGTTTATGGGTCTCTGTGTGATGAGTCTATGGGTCTCTTTGTGTGGTGAGTCTATGGGTCTCTGTGTAGTGAGTCTATGGGTCTTTGTGTGAATCTACGGGTCTCTGTGTGGTGAGTTTGTGGGTTCTGTGTGAGTCTATGGGTGTGTGAGTCTATGGGTGTGTGAGTTGGGTCTCCACCCACACACAGAGAATGCCTCCACTCTCGCCCTCTCTCTGTCTCTATTAAACAACGCCGCCCACTCGCTGTACAGTGGCTTCAAATCCGGTCACATTTTCGCGGTCTATAAATCTACATTGCGATTCAGTGACTCACACAGAATGGACACTCACACAGACTCACACAGAGACCCACAGACTCGCACAGAGACCCACAGACTCACACAGAGACCCACAGACTCACACAGAGACCCACAGATTCGCACGGAGACCCATAGAGACCCACACAGAGACCCACAGACTCACACAGAGACCCACAGACTCACACAGAATGGACACACACAGACTCACACAGAGACCTACAGACTCACACAGAGACCCACAGACTCACACAGAGACCCACAGACTCACACAGAGACCTACAGACTCGCACAGAGGCCCACAGATTCGCACGGAGACATATAGAGACCCATAGACTCACACAGAGAGACCCATAGACTCACACAGAGACCCACAGACTAGAATAGACACCCTCAGACTCACACGGAAACCCATAGACTCACACAGTGACTCACGGACTCACGCAGAGACCCACAGACTCACGCAGAGACCCACAGAGACCCCATAGACTCGCCACAGAGACCCACAGACTCACACAGAGACCCACAGAGACCCACAGACTCACACATAGGCCCACATACTCACACAGAGACCCACAGACTCACACACAGATCCACAGACTTACACACAGACCCATAGAGTCATCACGCAGAGACCCACAGAGACCCCATCGACTCGCCACAGAGAGCCACAGACTCACACAGAGACCCATAGAGACCCACAGACTCACACAGATACCCACAGACTCACACAGAGAGACCCACAGACTCACACAGAGAGACCCACAGACTCACACAGAGACCTACAGAGACCCACACAGAGACCCACAGACTCACACAGAGACCCACAGACTCACACAGACTCACACAGACTCACACAGAGACCCACAGACTTACACAGAGACCCACAGAGACCCACAGACTCACACAGAGACCCATAGACTCACACAGAGACCCACAGACTCGCACAGAGACCCACAGACTCGCACAGAGACCCACAGACTCACACAGAGACCCACAGACTCGCACAGAGACCCACAGAGACCCACAGACTCACACAGAGACCTACAGAGACCCGCACAGAGACCCACAGACTGCATGCAAGTCTGCTTGCACCGATGGTGTAGACATCAGTGGCTGTCCACTTCTGGGCAGTTCACCGGCTCAAGCGAAGCCTGCATACTGCTGCTGCTGTATATTTGGAGTTTGTGTGTCTCTCTCATCATCATCATCACGGTGGCTAGGAGATGTTGACTACCTCGCCTGGTACACAGGAGGTCGTGGGTTCGATGCCGACCCTGACGATGCCTGCTGCTTTATATTTGGAGTCTGCGTCTCTCTCTCTCTCTCATCATCATCACGGTGGCTATGAGATGTTAACTACCTCGCCTGGTATGCAGGAGGTCGTGGGTTCGATCCTGACCCTGACCATGCCTGCTGCTGTATATTTGAAGTCTGCGTCTCTCTCTCATCATCATCACGGTGGCTAGGAAATGTTGACTACCTCGCCTGGTACGCAGGAGGTCGTGGGTTCGATCCCGACCCTGATGACGCCTGCCGCTGCTGTAGATTTGGAGTCTGCGTCTCTCTCTCATGATCACGGTGGCTAGGAGATGTTGACTCCCTCGCCTGGTCTACAGTCTGTGTGTGTCTCTCTCATCATCATCATCATCACGGTGGCTAGGAGATGTTAACTACCTCGCCTGGTACACATGAGGTCGTGGGTTCGATCCCGACCCTGACGACGCCTGCTGCTGCTATAGATTTGGAGTCTGTGTCTCTCTCTCATCATCATCACGGTAGCTAGGAGATGTTGACTACCTCGCCTGGTATGCAGGAGGTCGTGGGTTCGATCCCGACCCTGACGACGCTTGCTGCTGCTGTAGATTTGGAGTCTGCGTCTCTCTCTCATCATCATCACGGTAGCTAGGAGATGTTGACTACCTCGCCTGGTACACATGAGGTCGTGGGTTCGATCCCGACCCTGACGACGCCTGCTGCTGCTGTAGATTTGGAGTCTGCGTCTCTCTCTCATCATCATCACGGTAGCTAGGAGATGTTGACTACCTCGCCTGGTACACATGAGGTCGTGGGTTCGATCTCGACCCTGACGACGCCTGCTGCTGCTGTAGATTTGGAGTCTGCGTCTCTCTCTCTGAAAAGAAAGCCGTTTCTGGTGTGGACCAATCAGTTTCAAGGACAATGCATTTATTACACTGGTCAAAACACTTTTTCTGGCATAAGGTATTCCAACGGGTTTAATGTAATTTTGGGGTGCTGATTCCAAATCACTTGGTTTCTATAACATTCGGTCACAGTTCATATCAACCACTGTTTCATTGCTTTTATGGCTTTATTTTGGTGATTTTCGAAAAGTTTTTTGGTTTGGCCATGTTTGTGTTGTTGTAGTACAGAGTTAGACTGATGGCCTTAATCTAAGTTGTCTTGTGGTTGTTGTTGTTGTTTGACTTGCATCCCACTGGGATTTTTGCACAGGGTTGGTGTGTAACGGTGTTTTTTCTGCAATATTTTGCCGTCTTTTCTTGGATTTTCTGTTTGCACTCAGTCACATAGTCACTTTAAGATGTTTTCTTGTTCATGTTTTTTGTTTGTTGCGGTTGCACCCGATTCAAGAACCGAATGGCTCACAGGGCTCTGTAACTAATACATGAACTTTGAACTTTGATAACACTGGGCAACACACTTTTTCTGGCATAAGGTATTCCAAAGATTTTAAGATAATTTCGGGGTGCTGATTCCAAATCTGGCATCAGTTTTTGTCTATCACATCAGGTTTTTGAGATACCAATATTGCATTTTCAATAAAAACTGCGGAAGAAAAATATTAAATAAATGTGGATATCTACATAAAATGTTATTATAAACACCTATCCTAAAAATACAGCACCGTATTT
>WFAB01003741.1:0-13019 GCA_018977245.1 Lethenteron camtschaticum
ACCCGAGAGGGTGGTGGGGGTCAAATTCGCGTTCACCTCAAACCCCCCCAAATCGTCACTTCCGTTTCCGGTCCCATCCCCTACCCAAGATGGCCGCTTGCAACGTCCTCCGTGTCGGTTACAGCCGCGGCGCGTTGGAGGTCAAAGGTCGCTCGCCTCACCCAAGATGGCCGCCGCGATAAAAATCACCTCATAACATTTCTCTCTGCAACAACAACAACCACAACAACCACCACCACCATGTCGGACAACAACAACCAGCAGCAGCAGCAGCAGCCGCGTCTGCAGCGCATCGTCAACAACAACAACAACAACCTGAACATCAACAACAACAACGTGGCCGCCAATCCGCTGATGAACGTCCGAGATCGCCTCTTCCACGCGCTCTTCTTCAAGATGGCAGTGGCCTACAGCCGCCTGCTGTCTCCCGCCTGGCGCAGGCTGCTCGAGTTCAGCGTGCTGCTCGCGGTGAGGGGGGTGAGGGTGGTGGTGGTGGTGGTGAGGGTGGTGGTGGTGAGGGTGGTGGTGGTGGTGAGGGTGGTGGTGGTGGTGAGGGTGGTGGTGGTGGTGGTGAGGGTGATGGTGGTGAGGGTGGGTGAGGGTGGTGGTGGTGATGGTGGTGGAGGTTGAGGTGATGATGGATGTTGAGGTGATGGTGGTGATGGTCGTGGTTGTGAGGGTGGTGGTGGTGAGGGTGGTTGTGGTGGTGGTGGTGATGGTGCTGATGGTGGTGGTGAGGGTGGTGGTGATGGTGGTGGTGATGGTGGTGGTGATGGTGGTGGTGGTGGTGATGGTGGTGATGGTGGTGATGGTGGTGTTGATGGTGGTGATGGTGATGGTGGTGGTGATGGTGGTGGTGATGGTGGTGGTGGTGATGGTGGTGGTGGTGATGGTGGTGGTGGTGATGGTGGTGATGGTGATGGTGCTGATGGTGGTGGTGATGGTGGTGGTGATGGTGATGATGGTGGTGATGGTGGTGATGGTGGTGGTGGTGGTGGTGAGGGTGGTGGTGGTCGTGGTGGTGGTCGTGGTGGTGGTGAGGGTGGTGGTGAGGGTGGTGGTGGTGGTGGTGAAGGTGGTGGTGAGGGTGGTGGTGGTGGTGGTGGTGATGGTGGTGGTGATGGTGGTCGTGGTGGTGGTGGTGAGGGTGGTGGTGAGGGTGGTGGTGGTGGTGGTGAGGGTGGTGGTGGTCGTGGTGGTGGTGAGGGTGGTGGTGAGGGTGGTGGTGAGGGTGGTGGTGGTGGTGGTGATGGTGGTCGTGGTGGTGGTCGTGGTGGTGGTGGTGAGGGTGGTGGTGAGGGTGGTGGTGGTGGTGAGGGTGGTGGTGAGGGTGGTGGTGAGGGTGGTGGTGAGGGTGGTGGTGATGGTGGTGGTGATGGTGGTCGTGGTGGTGGTGAGGGTGGTGGTGAGGGTGGTGGTGAGGGTGGTGGTGGTGGTGGTGAGGGTGGTGGTGAGGGTGGTGGTGAGGGTGGTGGTGAGGGTGGTGGTGATGGTGGTGGTGATGGTGGTCGTGGTGGTGGTGGTGAGGGTGGTGGTGAGGGTGGTGGTGAGGGTGGTGGTGAGGGTGGTCGTGGTGGTGGTGGTGAGGGTGGTGGTGAGGGTGGTGGTGATGGTGGTGGTGATGGTGGTCGTGGTGGTGGTGATGGTGGTGGTGAGGGTGGTGGTGATGGTGGTGGTGAGGGTGGTGGTGAGGGTGGTGGTGATGGTGGTGGTGATGGTGGTCGTGGTGGTGGTGATGGTGGTGGTGAGGGTGGTGGTGAGGGTGGTGGTGATGGTGGTGGTGATGGTGGTCGTGGTGGTGGTGGTGAGGGTGGTGGTGAGGGTGGTGGTGATGGTGGTGGTGATGGTGGTCGTGGTGGTGGTGATGGTGGTGGTGAGGGTGGTGGTGAGGGTGGTGGTGATGGTGGTGTGGTGGTGGTGGTGAGGGTGGTGGTGAGGGTGGTGGTGAGGGTGGTGGTGAGGGTGGTGGTGATGGTGGTCGTGGTGGTGGTGTGGTGGTGGTGAGGGTGGTGGTGAGGGTGGTGGTGATGGTGGTGGTGATGGTGGTCGTGGTGGTGGTGGTGAGGGTGGTGGTGATGGTGGTGGTGATGGTGGTCGTGGTGGTGGTGATGGTGGTGGTGAGGGTGGTGGTGAGGGTGGTGGTGATGGTGGTCGTGGGTGGTGGTGGTGAGGGTGGTGGTGAGGGTGGTGGTGATGGTGGTGGTGATGGTGGTCGTGGTGGTGGTGATGGTGGTGGTGAGGGTGGTGGTGATGGTGGTGGTGAGGGTGGTGGTGAGGGTGGTGGTGATGGTGGTGGTGATGGTGGTCGTGGTGGTGGTGATGGTGGTGGTGAGGGTGGTGGTGAGGGTGGTGGTGATGGTGGTGGTGATGGTGGTCGTGGTGGTGGTGGTGAGGGTGGTGGTGAGGGTGGTGGTGATGGTGGTGGTGATGGTGGTCGTGGTGGTGGTGATGGTGGTGGTGAGGGTGGTGGTGAGGGTGGTGGTGATGGTGGTCGTGGTGGTGGTGGTGAGGGTGGTGGTGAGGGTGGTGGTGAGGGTGGTGGTGAGGGTGGTGGTGATGGTGGTGGTGATGGTGGTCGTGGTGGTGGTGATGGTGGTGGTGAGGGTGGTGGTGAGGGTGGTGGTGATGGTGGTGGTGATGGTGGTCGTGGTGGTGGTGGTGAGGGTGGTGGTGATGGTGGTGGTGATGGTGGTCGTGGTGGTGGTGATGGTGGTGGTGAGGGTGGTGGTGAGGGTGGTGGTGATGGTGGTCGTGGTGGTGGTGGTGAGGGTGGTGGTGAGGGTGGTGGTGAGGGTGGTGGTGATGGTGGTCGTGGTGGTGGTGATGGTGGTGGTGATGGTGGTCGTGGTGGTGGTGGTGAGGGTGGTGGTGAGGGTGGTGGTGAGGGTGGTGGTGGTGGTGGTGGTGAGGGTGGTGGTGAGGGTGGTGGTGAGGGTGGTCGTGGTGGTGGTGAGGGTGGTGGTGGTGAGGGTGGTGGTGATGGTGGTGGTGATGGTGGTCGTGGTGGTGGTGGTGAGGGTGGTGGTGAGGGTGGTGGTGAGGGTGGTGGTGGTGGTGGTGGTGAGGGTGGTGGTGAGGGTGGTGGTGAGGGTGGTCGTGGTGGTGGTGAGGATGGTGGTGGTGAGGGTGGTGGTGAGGGTGGTGGTGATGGTGGTCGTGGTGGTGGTGGTGAGGGTGGTGGTGAGGGTGGTGGTGAGGGTGGTGGTGGTGGTGGTGGTGAGGGTGGTGGTGAGGGTGGTGGTGAGGGTGGTGGTGATGGTGGTCGTGGTGGTGGTGGTGAGGGTGGTGGTGAGGGTGGTGGTGAGGGTGGTGGTGATGGTGGTCGTGGTGGTGGTGATGGTGGTGGTGATGGTGGTCGTGGTGGTGGTGGTGAGGGTGGTGGTGAGGGTGGTGGTGAGGGTGGTGGTGAGGGTGGTCGTGGTGGTGGTGAGGATGGTGGTGGTGAGGGTGGTGGTGAGGGTGGTGGTGATGGTGGTCGTGGTGGTGGTGATGGTGGTGGTGATGGTGGTCGTGGTGGTGGTGGTGAGGGTGGTGGTGAGGGTGGTGGTGAGGGTGGTGGTGATGGTGGTCGTGGTGGTGGTGATGGTGGTGGTGATGGTGGTCGTGGTGGTGGTGGTGAGGGTGGTGGTGAGGGTGGTGGTGAGGGTGGTGGTGAGGGTGGTCGTGGTGGTGGTGAGGATGGTGGTGGTGAGGGTGGTGGTGAGGGTGGTGGTGATGGTGGTCGTGGTGGTGGTGGTGGTGGTGGTGGTCGTTGGGTGACTGAGTGAGTGGGTGGGTGGTTGAAGGGGTTGGTGGGTGAGTGGGTGGGATGTTGATGTTGTTGATGATGATGATGTTGTTAATGATGTTGTTGTTGATGTTGTTGTGTTGTTAATGATGTTGTTGTTGATGTTGTTGTTGATGTTGATGTCCAGGCCCTGCTACTACTCTCTACGCTGGTGTACATCCACGCTGCCTTGTTGTTGATGATGTTGTTGATGTTGTTGTTGATGTTGTTGTTGATGTTGTTGTTGATGTTGTTGTTGTTGATGCCCAGGTGCTGCTGCTGCTCTCCACGCTGGTGTACATCCACGCGGCCTTGTTAATGATGTTGTTGATGATGTTGATGTTGATGTTGTTGTTGATGTTGTTTATGTTGTTGTTGATGTTGTTGTTGATGTTGTTGATGTTGTTGATGTTGTTGTTGATGTTGTTTATGTTGTTGTTGATGTTGTTGTTGATGTTGTTGATGTTGTTGATGTTGTTGTTGATGTTGTTTATGTTGTTGTTGATGTTGTTGTTGATGTTGTTGATGTTGTTGTTGATGATGTTGTTGATGTTTGTTGATGTTGTTGTTGATGCCCAGGTGCTGCTGCTACTCTCCACGCTGGTGTACATCCACGTCGCCTGTTAATGATGTTGTTGATGATGTTGTTAATAATGTTGTTGATGATGTTGTTAATGATGTTGATGTTGTTGATGTTGTTGTTAATGATGATGATGTTGTTGTTGTTGTTGATGATGTTGTTGATGTCCAGGCGCTGCTACTGCTCTCCACGCTGGTGTACATCCACGCGGCGTTCTCTCGCTCCCCCTCGCTCTGCCTGCTCTCCGTGCGAGACCGATGGCCTCGCGATGGAATCCTCCGAGTTCAAATCTCCCGCGGCGGCGGCGGCGGTAGTGGGGGGGTGCTGGTGGGGGGGGCGGTGGGTGGAGGTGGTGGGGGGGTGGTGGTGGTGGGGGGAGGTGGTGGTGGTGGTGGTGCGGGGAGCGCCGTTACCACCACAACATTTTCTGCTGATGGAGACAATGTGGTGGACTTCATGTCTCCTCCGGAGGGAGACACGGGGACACGGAGATCTGCAGAGGGAGACACGGGGACAAAGCTGTCTCCGGAGAGAGACACGGGGACAAAGCTGTCTCCGGAGGGAGACACGGGGACAAGCTGTCTCCGGAGAGAGACACGGGGACAAAGCTGTCTCCGGAGAGAGACACGGGGACAAAGCTGTCTCCGGAGGGAGACACAGAGACATGGAGAACTGCAGAGGGAGACACGGGGATGGAGTTGTCTCCAGGGGGAGACACGGAGACACTGGGATCTCCAGAGGAAGACACGGGGACAAAGCTGTCTCCGGAGAGAGACACGGGGACAAGGTTGTCTCCAGAGGGAGACACGGAGACACGGAGATCTGCGGAGGGAGACACGGAGACACTGAAAACTCCAGGGGGAGACACGGAGATGGGTTTGTCTCCAGAGGAAGACACGGGGACAAAGCTGTCTCCGGAGGGAGACACGGGGATGCTGGGCTCTGAGAGAGACACGGGGACAAAGCTGTCTCCGGAGGGAGACACGGGGACAAAGCTGTCTCCGGAGGGAGACACGGGGATGCTGGGCTCTGAGAGAGACACGGGGACAAAGCTGTCTCCGGAGGGAGACACGGGGACAAAGCTGTCTCCGGAGGGAGACACGGGGATGGATCTGTCTCCGGAGGGAGACACGGGGACCCAGGTTGGTATCTTCTCTTTCTCATCCCTGTCACCCAATAATCAGTCTCTGCAAGATAGAAACACACTCACACACTCACACACACTCACACACACTCACACACACACACACACTCACACTCATATACACTCATATACACTCATACACACTCATACACACTCATATACATACACTCATATACATACACTCATATACATACACTCATATACATACACTCATATACATACACTCATATACATACACTCATATACATACACTCATATACATACACTCATATACATACACTCATATACATACACTCATATACATACACTCATATACACTCACACACACACAGTCACACACACACTCACAGTCACACACTCATACACACACACTCACACACACACTCACAGTCACACACTCACACACTCGCACGCACGTACACAACAACAACAACAACAACCGCCATTCACCACTAAGTGGCGGTGATGTCACCACGACGCTTGTGCCAGGCCAAGTGCACCTTGAGGCTACCACGTGAAGTGTCGAACGCCCGCTGGCAGGAGGTCACGGGGCAGACCCAGCAGGTGCCACGGGTCGACTGACCGAGATGACCGAGATGACTGGCTGATGCGCCACCTGTGCCCCCTACTGTGCCAACTTGCTGTGCTTTAGCCACCCGGCGCTCCGCTCGTTGTTGTGAGCGTCGCTCCTCCGCCCTCCGTTGTTGTTGGAGGGCGACTGCCTCCAACTGCCCAGTAGCGTCAAGGTGCACCTAGCCTGGCACTGCCCAGTTGCAGCGTCCTTCACGAGCCTCCTCCTCCACAGATCTTGACACTCAGCTCCACATCCTCCTGTACCACATCACTCCATCTCTTCTCTAGCCCGTGTCACTCACTCACCCACTCACCCACTCACTCACCCACTCACTTACTCACCCACTCACTTACTCACCCACTCACTTACTCACCCACTCATCCACTCACTCACCCACTCACTCACCCACTCACTCACCCACTCACTTACTTACCCACCCACTCACTCACCCACTCACTCACCCACTCACTCACCCACCCACTCACCCACTCACTCACTCACTCATCCACTCATCCACTCACTCACCCACTTACCCACCCACTCACTCACCCATCTCTCTGTGACTCTCTCTCTGTCTGTGTGTCTCTGTCTCTCTCTGTCTGTGTGTCTCTGTGCGTGTCTTTGTGTGTGTCTCCGTGTGTGTCTCTGTGCGTGTCTCCGTGTGTGTCCGTGTGTCTCCGTGTGTCTCTGTGTGTCTCTGTGTGTCTCCGTGTGTCTTTGTGTGTCTCCGTGTGTATCTGTGTGTCTCTGAGTGTCTCCGTGTGTCTCCGTGTGACTGTGTGTGTCTCTGTGTGTCTCTGTGTGTCTCTGTGTGTCTCTGTGTGTCTCTGTGTGTCTCTGTGTGTCTTTGTGTGTCTCCGTGTGTCTCCGTGTGTCTCTGTGTGTCTCCGTGTGTCTCCGTGTGTCTCTGTGTGTGTCTCTGAGTGTCTCTGTGAGTGTCTCCGTGTGTCTCTGTGTGTGTCTCTGTGTCTCTGTGTCTCCGTGTGTCTCTCCGTGTGTCTCTGCGTGTCTCCGTGTGTCTCCGTGTGTCTCTGTGTGTCTCTGTGTGTGCCTCCAACACCCACCCAGCCCATCTGTGTTGTGTTCGTTGCTAACGGCACTTGCCCCTGCAGTCTGTGTGAGGCTACACGGGGGATCTTTGTCTTTGTGCTCTCATAATGTAGACTCACCTGGCTGACGATGATGGTGATGGTGACGATGATGATGATGAAGATGAGTTGAGCGTAGAGATGTTTGGGAATCAATCTATAAAGGTGAGGTGATGGTGGTGATGGTGATGATGGTGGTGGTGGTGGTGGTGATGGTGGTGGTGGTGGTGGTGATGGTGGTGGTGGTGGTGGTGATGATGGTGGTGGTGGTGGTGATGGTGGTGGTGGTGAACGTTGTTGTGGTGGTGGTGGTGATGGTGATGATGGGTGGTGATGGTGGTGATGGTGGTGATGGTGGTGGTGGTGGTGATGGTGGTGATGGTGGTGGTGATGGTGGTGATGGTGATGATGGTGGTGGTGGTGGTGATAGTGGTGGTGATGAACGTTGTTGTGGTGGTGGTGGTGATGGTGGTGATGGTGGTGGTGGTGATGGTGGTGATGGTGGTGATGGTGGTAGTGGTGGTGGTGGTGATGGTGGTGATGGTGGTGATGGTGGTGGTGGTGATGGTGGCGATGGTGGTGGTGGTGATGGTGGTGGTGGTGGTGATGGTGGCGATGGTGGTGGTGGTGATGGTGGTGGTGGTGATGGTGGTGATGGTGGTGGTGATGGTGGTGGTGGTGGTGATGGTGGCGATGGTGAACGTTGTTGTGGTGGTGGTGGTGATGGTGGTGGTGGTGATGGTGGTGATGGTGGTGATGGTGGTGATGGTGATGATGGTGGTGGTGGTGGTGATGGTGGTGGTGGTGATGGTGGTGGTGGTGATGGTGGTGATGGTGGTGATGGTGATGATGGTGGTGGTGGTGGTGATGGTGGTGGTGATGGTGGTGGTGAACGTTGTTGTGGTGGTGGTGGTGATGGTGGTGATGGTGGTGGTGGTGGTGGTGATGGTGGTGATGGTGGTGATGGTGATGATGGTGGTGGTGGTGGTGATGGTGGTGGTGGTGAACGTTGTTGTGGTGGTGGTGGTGGTGGTGGTGATGGTGGTGGTGGTGGTGGTGATGGTGGTGATGGTGGTGATGGTGATGATGGTGGTGGTGGTGGTGATGGTGGTGGTGGTGAACGTTGTTGTGGTGGTGGTGGTGATGGTGGTGATGGTGGTGGTGGTGGTGGTGATGGTGGTGATGGTGGTGATGGTGGTGATGGTGGTGATGGTGATGATGGTGGTGGTGGTGGTGATGGTGGTGGTGATGAACGTTGTTGTGGTGGTGGTGGTGGTGGTGGTGATGGTGGCGATGGTGAACGTTGTTGTGGTGGTGGTGGTGATGGTGGTGATGGTGGTGGTGATGGTGGTGGTGAAGCAAAACATCTCTGCTTTATTGACCTGGTCAAAACCTATGATACCATCAGTAGGCCTGGGCTCTGGGTTGTTCTTCGTGCTTTCGGAGTCCCTGACCCTCTGGGTGAGTGGGTAGGTGGGTGAGTAGGTGCGTGGGTGGGTGGGTGAGTAGGTGGGTGGGTGGGTAGGTGAGTGGGTGAGTAGGTGGGTGAGTTGGTGATTAGGTGAGTTGGTTGGTGGGTGAGTAAGTGAGTGAGTGGGTAGGTGGGTGAGTAGGTAAGTGAGTGGGTAGGTGGGTGAATAGGTGAGTGGGTGGGTGGGTGGGTGAGTGAGTGGGTGGGTGAGTAGGTGAGTGGGTGGGTGAGTAGGTGAGTGGGTGGGTGGATAGGTGGGTGAGTGAGCGAGTGGGTGAGTGGGTGGGTGGGTAGGTGGGTGAGTGGGTGGGTAGGTGGGTAGGTGGGTAGGTGGGTGAGTGGGTGAGTAGGTGGGTGAGTGGGTGAGTGGGTGGGTGAGTAGGTGAGTGGGTGGGTGGATAGGTGGGTGAGTGAGCGAGTGGGTGAGTGGGTGGGTGGGTGGGTGAGTGGGTGGGTGGGTAGGTGGGTGAGTGGGTAGGTGGGTGAGTGGGTGAGTGGGTGGGTGAGTAGGTGAGTGGGTGGGTGGATAGGTGGGTGAGTGAGTGGGTGGGTGGGTGGGTAGGTGGGTGAGTGGGTGAGTGAGTGGGTGGGTGGATAGGTGGGTGGATAGGTGGGTGAGTGAGTGGGTGGGTGGGTAGGTGGGTGAGTGGGTGAGTGGGTGGGTGAGTAGGTGAGTGGGTGGGTGGATAGGTGGGTGAGTGAGCGAGTGGGTGAGTGGGTGGGTGGGTGGGTGAGATGCCATCTGTGATGTTGTTGATGATGATATTGTTGTTGTTGATGATGTTGATGATGTTGATGATGATGTTGTTGATGATGTTGATGATGTTGATGTTGATGATGATATTGTTGTTGATGATGTTGTTGATGTTGTTGACGGAAGTTTGATTTGGAGTTGCATCCTCAAACCAATCGCGAGGCTCCGATCGCCACCGAGTTGACCAATAAGAACGCAGCTCAACAACAACAACAACATCAACAACATCAACAACAACAGCAGCAGCCTGCTACTGCAGAGGGAGAGGGCACCCAGGGTGAGTCACTCACCCACTCACTCAGTCACTCACTCAGTCACTCACTCACTCAGTCACTCACTCAGTCACTCACTCACCACTCACTTACTCAGTCACTCACTCAGTCACTCACTCACTCAGTCACTCACTCAGTCACTCACTCACCACTCACTCACTCACTCAGTCACTCACTCACTCACCACTCACTCACCCACTCACTCACTCACTCAGTCACTCACTCAGTCACCTACTCACTCACTCACTCACCCACTCACTCACTCACTCAGTCACCCACTCACTCACTCACTCACCCACTCACTCACTCACCCACTCACTCACTCACCCACTCACTCACTCACTCACCCACTCACTCACCCACTCACTCAGCACTCACTCAGTCACTCACTCAGTCACTCACCCACTCACTCACTCAGTCACTCACTCACGCACTCAGTCACCCACCCACTCACCCACTCACTCACTCACTCACCCACTCACTCACTCACCACTCACTCAGTCACTCACTCACTCACTCACCACTCACTCAGTCACTCACTCAGTCACTCACTCACTCGCCACTCACTCGCCACTCACTCACTCACCACTCACTCACCCACTCACTCACCCACTCACTCAGTCACTCACTCACTCACCCACTCACTCACTCACTCACCCACTCACTCACTCAGTCACTTACCCACTCACTCACTCACTCACCCACTCAGTCACTCACTCACCCACTCACTCACTCACCACTCACTCATTCACTCACCCACTCACCACTCACCCACTCACCAACTCACTCACTCACCACTCACTCACCTACTCACTCACTCACCCACTCACTCATTTACTCACCCACTCACTCACTCACCACTCACTCACCCACTCACCCACTCACCCACTCACTCACCTACTCACTCACTCACTCACCCACCCACTCACCAACTCACTCACTCACCACTCACCACCCACTCACCACTCACTCACCCACTCACTCACCCACTCACCACTCACTCACTCACTCACCCACTCACTCACCACTCACTCACTCACACCACTCACCACTCACCACCCCCCACTCTCGTGTGTGTATCTGTGTGTGTGTCTGTGTGTGTGTGACTGTGTGTGTGTGTGACTGTGTCTGTGTGTGTGTGTGTGACTGTGTGTGTGACTGTGTGTGTGACTGTGTCTGTGTGTGTGTGTGTGACTGTGTGTGTGACTGTGTGTGTGACTGTGTGTGTGACTGTGTGTGTGTGTAGGGGAGTACGTGGTGGAGTACTCGCTGGAGTACGTGTGTGTGTGTGTGTGACTGTGTTTGTGTGTGACTGTGTGACTGTGTGTGTCTGTGTGTGTGTGTGTGACTGTGTGTGTGTGTGTGTGACTGTGTGTGTGTGTGACTGTGTGTGTGACTGTGTGTGTGTGTGACTGTGTGTGTGACTGTGTGTGACTGTGTCTGTGTGTGTGACTGTGTGTGTGTGACTGTGTGTGTGTGATTGTGTGTGTGTGTGACTGTGTGTGTGTGTGTGTGTGACTGTGTGTGTGTGTGACTGTGTGTGTGACTGTGTGACTGTGGGTGTGTGACTGTATTTGACTGTGTCTGTGTGTGTGACTGTCTGTGTGTGTGACTGTGTGTGTGTGTGAGACTGTGTGTGTGTGTGACTGTGTGTGTGTGACTGTATGTGACTGTGTGTGTGTGTGTGACTGTGTGTGTGTGACTGTGTGTGTGACTGTGTGACTGTGTGTGTGTGTGTGACTGTGTGTGTGTGTGTGACTGTGTGTGTGTGTGTGACTGTGTGACTGTGTGTGTGTCTGTGTGTGTGTGTGTGACTGTGTGACTGTGTGTGTGTCTGTGTGTCTGTGTGTCTGTGTGTGTGACTGTGTGTGACTGTGTGTGACTGTGTGTGTGTGACTGTGTCTGTGTATGTGTGTGTGTCTGTGTGTCTGTGTGTGTGACTGTGTGTGACTGTGTGTGTCTGTGTGTGTGTGTGACTGTGACTGTGTGTGTGACTGTTTGTGTGTGACTGTGTGTGTGTGACTGTGTGTGTGTGTGACTGTGTGTGTGTGTGTGACTGTGTGTGTGTGTGACTGTGTGTGTGTCTGTATGTGTGACTGTGTGAATGTGTGTGTGTCTGTGTGTGTGTGACTGTGTGTGTGTGACTGTGTGACTGTGTGTATCTGTGTGTGTGTGTGTGACTGTGTGTGTGTGACTGTGTGTGTGTGACTGTGTATCTGTGTGTGTGTGTGTGTCTGTGTGTGTGTGTGTGTGTGTGTCTGTGTCTGTGTGTGTGTGTAGGGGAGTACGTAGTTGAGTACTCGCTGGAGTACGGCTTCCTGCGTCTGTCCCACGCCACCAGACAGAGACTCCACATCCCCGTGATGGTCGTCTCACTCGGTGAGACAACTTGTGTCTCTCTGTGTCTCCATGTCGCTCTGTGTCTCTGTGTGTCTCTCTCTGTGTCTCTCTGTGTCTCTGTGTGTGTCTCTGTGTCTCTCTGTGTCTCTGTGTGTGTCTCTGTGTCTCTCCCTGTCTCTCTGTGTGTCTCTCTGTGTGTCTATCTGTGTGTCTCTCTGTCTCTGTGTCTCTGTGTGTGTGTCTGTGTGTGTCTCCCTGTCTCTGTGTGTGTGTGTGTCTCTGTGTCTCCCTGTGTCTCTCTGTGTTTCTGTGTCTCTGTGTGTGTGTCTCTGTGTGTGTGTCTCTGTGTGTGTGTCTCTCTGTCTCTGTGTGTATGTGTCTCTGTGTCTCCCTGTGTCTCTCTGTTTCTGTGTCTGTGTGTGTGTGTCTGTGTGTGTCTGTGTGTGTCTCTGTCTCTCTGTGTCTCTCTGTGTCTCTGTGTGTCTCTGTGTCTCTGTGTCTCTCTGTGTGTGTCTCTCTGTGTGTCTCTGTGTCTTTCTGTGTCTCTGTGTCTCTGTGTCTCCCTGTGTCTCCCTGTGTCTCCCTGTGTCTCCCTGTGTCTCTCTGTGTCACTCTGTGTCACTCTGTGTGTCTCTCTGTGTCTCTCTGTTTCTCTCTGTCTTCTCCCTGTGTCTCCCTGTGTCTCTCTGTGTCTCTGTGTGTGTCTCTGTGTCTCTGTCTCTCTGTGTCTCTCTGTGTCTCTCTGTGTCTCTCTGTGTCTCTCTGTCTTCTCCCTGTGTCTCCCTGTGTCTCCCTGTGTCTCCCTGTGTCTCTCTGTGTCACTCTGTGTCACTCTGTGTGTCTCTCTGTGTCTCTCTGTTTTCTCTCTGTTTCTCTCCTGTCTTCTCCCTGTGTCTCCCCTGTGTCTCTCTGTGTCTCTGTGTGTGTCTCTGTGTCTCTGTCTCTCTGTGTCTCTCTGTGTCTCTCTGTGTCTCTCTGTGTCTCCTGTCTTGTCTGTTCTCCCTGTGTCTCCCTGTGTCTCCCTGTGTCT
>WFAB01003742.1:0-7500 GCA_018977245.1 Lethenteron camtschaticum
CCAATCGCCACTAAGTGGCGGTGACGTCACCACGACGCTTGTGCCAGGCCAAGTGCACCTTGA
Source organism: Lethenteron camtschaticum (assembly GCA_018977245.1). Lineage (NCBI taxonomy): Eukaryota > Metazoa > Chordata > Hyperoartia > Petromyzontiformes > Petromyzontidae > Lethenteron > Lethenteron camtschaticum. Next base: position 64 of record WFAB01003742.1, read on the forward strand.
GGCTGCCACGTGAAGTGTCGAACGCCCGCTGGCAGGAGGTCACGGGGCAGACCCAGCAGGTGCCACGGGTCGACTGACCGAGATGACCGAGATGACTCACTCACCCACTCACCCACTCACCCACTCACTAACTCACCCACTCACTCACCTACTCACTCACTCACCCACTCACCCAACCACTCACCCACTCACCCACCCACCCACTCACCCACCCACTCACCCACTCACTCACTCACCTACTCACCCACTCACCCACCCACTCACCCACTCACTCACCCACCCACCCACCCACTCACTCACCCACCTACTCACTCACCCACTCACTCACCCACTCACCCGCCTACTCACCCACCCACTCACCTACTCACCCACCCACTCACTCACCCACTCACCCACCCACTCACCCACTCACCCACCCATCTACTCACCCACCCACTCACCCACCCACTCACTCACCCACTCACTCACTCACCCACTCACCCACCCACTCACCTACTCACCCACCCACTCACCCACTCACCTACTCACCCACTCACTCACCTACTCACCCACTCACCCACCCACTCACCCACCCACTCACCCACCCACTCACCCACCCACTCACCTACTCACCCACCCACTCACCCACCCATCCACTCACCCACCCACTCACCCACCCACTCACCCACCCACTCACCAAGTCACCCAACCCACATACCCAAACTGATGCCCACGTGCTCACAACATCAACAACCGCCATTCGCCACTAAGTGGCGGTGACGTCACCACGACGCTTGTGCCAGGCCAAGTGCACCTTGAGGCTGCCACGTGAAGTGTCGAACGCCCGCTGGCAGGAGGTCACGGGGCAGACCCAGCAGGTGCCACGGGTCGACTGATCGAGATGACCGAGATGACTCACTCACCCACTCACTCACCTACTCACCCACTCACTCACTCACCCACCCACTCACTCACCTACTCACCCACTCACTCACTCACCCACCCACCCACTCACCCACTCACTCACTCACTCACCCACTCACTCACCTACTCACTCACTCACCGACCCACCCACTCACCCACTCACTCACCTACTCACTCACTCACCCACCCACCCACTCACTCACCCACTCACCCACCCACTCACCCACCCACTCACCCACTCACCTACTCACCCACTCACTCACCTACTCACCCACTCACCCACCCACTCACCCACTCACTCACCCACCCACCCACTCACCCACGCACCCACCCACTCACTCACCCACTCACCCACCACTCGCCCACCCACCCACTCACTCACCCACTCACCCACCCACCCACTCACTCACTCACCCACCCACTCACCCACCCCCTCACCCACCCACTCACCACCCACCCACCCACTCGCCAACTCACCCAACCCACTCACCCACCCACCCACTCACTCACCCACCCACTCACCCACCCACTCACTCACCACCCACCCACCCACTCGCCAACTCACCCAACCCACTCACCCACCCACCCACTCACCCACCCACGCACCCACCCACGCACCCACCCACCCACGCACCCACCCACCCACGCACCGACCCACTCACCCACCCACTCACCTACTCACCCACCCACCCACTCGCCAACTCACCCACCTACTCACCCACTCACCCACCCACTCACCCACCCACTCACACACCCACTCGCTAACTCACCCAACCCACTCACCCAGCCACTCACCCACCCACTCACCCACCCACTCACCCACTTACTCACCCACTCACCCACCCACTCACCTACTCACCCACCCACTCACTCACCTTCTCGCCCACTCACCCACCCACTCACTCACCCACCCAATCACTCACCCACTCACTCACTCACCCACCCACTCGCCAACTCACCCAACCCACTCACCCACCCACCCACTCACCCACTCACCCACCCACTCACCCACCCACTCGCCAACTCACTCACCCACTCACTCACTCACCCACCCACCCACTCACCCACTCACTCACCCACTCACCGACTCACTCACCCACTCACTCACTCACCCACCCACTCAGGCACTCACCCACCGACTCGCCCACTCACCCACTCACTCGCCCACCCACTCACTCACCTACTCACCCACTCACTCACCCACTCACTCACCCACCCACTCACCCACCCACCCACCCACTCACCCACCCACTCGCCAACTCACCCACTCACTCACCTACTCACCCACTCACCCACTCACTCACCCACCCACCCACTCACCCACCCACTCACCCACCGACTCGCCCACTCACCCACCCACTCGCCAACTCACCCACTCACGCACTCACTCACTCGCCCACCCACTCACTCACCTACTCACCCACTCACCCACTCACTCACCCACCCACCCACTCACCCACCCAATCACCCACCCACTCACCGACTCACTCACCCACTCACTCACTCACCCACCCACTCAGGCACTCACCCACCGACTCGCCCACTCACCCACCCACTCGCTAACTCACCCAACCCACTCACCCACTCACTCACCCACCCACTCACCCACCCACCCACCCACCCACTCACCCACCCACTCGCCAACTCACCCACCCACTCACTCACCTTCTCGCCCACTCACTCACCCACCCACCCACTCACCCACCAACTCGCCAACTCACCCAACCCACATACCCAAACTGATGCCCACGTGCTCACAACAACAACCGCCATTTTCCACTCGGTTTTGGTGACGTCACCACGACGCTTGTTCCAGGCCATATCACATACACACACACGAGTTTGTCTTTGTAAGCGTATGTACGTGTGTGTGTAAGCCTGGGCTCTGGGTCTATTATACGAAGCTCTGTGTGTGTGTGTCTCTGTGTGTGTGTCTGTGTATGTGTGTCTGTGTGTGTGTCTGTGTGTGTCTGTGTCTGTGTGTGTGTCTGTGTGTGTGTGTCTGTGTGTGTCTCTGTGTGTGTGTCTGTGTATGTGTGTCTGTGTGTGTGTGTCTGTATGTGTGTCTGTGTGTGTGTGTCTGTGTGTGTGTGTCTCTGTGTTTGTCTGTGTGTGTGTGTGTCTCTGTGTTTGTCTGTGTATGTGTGTCTGTGTGTGTGTGTGTATGTGTGTCTGTGTGTGTGTGTCTCTGTGTGTGTCTCTGTGTGTGTGTCTCTGTGTGTGTGTCTGTGTATGTGTGTCTGTGTGTGTGTCTGTGTATGTGTGTCTGTGTGTGTGTCTGTGTATGTGTGTCTGTGTGTGTGTGTCTCTGTGTTTGTCTGTGTGTTTGTCTCTGTGTGTGTGTCTGTGTATGTGTGTCTGTGTGTGTGTCTCTGTGTCTGTGTATGTGTCTCTGTGTGTGTGTCTGTGTATGTGTCTGTGTGTGTGTGTCTGTGTGTGTGTGTCTCTGTGTTTGTCTGTGTGTGTGTGTCTCTGTGTTTGTCTGTGTATGTGTGTCTGTGTGTGTGTGTGTATGTGTGTCTGTGTGTGTCTCTGTGTGTGTCTCTGTGTGTGTGTCTCTGTGTGTGTGTCTGTGTATGTGTGTCTGTGTGTGTCTCTGTGTGTGTCTGTGTATGTGTGTCTGTGTGTGTGTCTGTGTATGTGTGTCTGTGTGTGTGTCTGTGTGTGTCTGTGTGTGTGTGTCTCTGTGTGTGTCTCTGTGTGTGTGTCTCTGTGTGTGTGTCTGTGTATGTGTGTCTGTGTGTGTGTCTGTGTATGTGTGTCTGTGTGTGTGTGTCTGTATTTGTGTCTGTGTATGTGTGTCCGTGTGTGTGTATGGTGGTCCCTCTCTTTAAGAAGGGGGACCGCACAGACTGTAACAACTACAGGGGCATCTCACTCCTCAGTGTGCCGGGTAAGGTCCTGGCAAGGATTATTCAACATCGCCTTGCTAGGCACGCTGAGGAGAGGCTTGCGGAGCCCCAATGTGGTTTCAGGAAAGGGCGGTCCTGCACAGATGCCATATTTTCTGTCCATCTGCTACAGCAGAGGTGTAGGGAATTCCAACAAGACCTACATCTCTGCTTTATTGACCTGGTCAAGGCCTATGATGCCATCAGTAGGCTTGGGCTCTGGGTTGTTCTTCGTGCTTTCTGAGTCCCTGACCCTCTGCTCACGATCATTAAGGACCTTCATGATGGTGAGCGGGCCCGGGTAAAACTACGTGGCCGGGAGTCGGAGCCATTCCCTGTACACCTTGGGGTGCGACAGGGATGTCCTCTGGCTCCCACATTATTTAACATCTATTTCGACCACGTAGTTCGTGAAGCCTTCAATAGCTGTACCGGAGGAATCTCCATTTGGTACAGATATAATTGGAGGCTGATCGATACCGGGTGCGATCAAGGGATGGCTCCCTATTGGACAACCACGTTATGTGTGCCGATGATTTGGTAATAGCTGCTCATTCAGAGGAGGAGTTGGAGACGCTGCTGCTGAGACTGGAGCGTGCCACTAAGAGGTGGGGCCTTACCATCAGCCCCACCAAAACTAAGCACCTGCCTGGGTATTTTGTACCATCGGACACTCCACCCCCACAACTCCCAATCGGTGATGGGGCAATTGTGGAGAGAGTGGAGAGTTTCCCATACCTGGGCTGTGTGCTCATGACCGGCTCCAGTTTAACAGCAGAGGTCTCACTCCGAATCAGTCGAGCGGCATTATCTTTTCATCGGTTGCGTAACGCTGCTGTGTGGAAGCTACCTGGTCTGTCGCTCCGCACGAAGCTTCAGGTCTTCTCGGCCACGGTCATTCCCTCCCTTCTCTACGCTTGCGAAACGTGGACCCCGCTAATGGAGCATCTTCGCCGGTTGTAAACATTTAGGCTGGCCTGCCTACGATCCATCTTGGGTTTAACCAGGCTGGATTGTGTGAGGAGCTCACAAATCCTTGAAAGATCTGGGCAAAGTCCCATCAGTGAGCTCCTCCGGCAGGCAAGGCTGCGTTGGCCGGGTCATGTAGCCCGCATGCCCAGCCACCGCATGCCTAAACAGCTTTTGTTTGGCCGGATCGAGGGGGCCAGACGGGCGCGGCACGGGCTAGAGAATAGATGGAGTGATGTGGTACAGGAGGACGTGGAGCTGAGTGGACTTGCCGATGACTGGTACCAGCGGTGTCAAGATCGGCCTCAGTGGAGGAGGCTCGTGAAGGACGCTACTGGGCAGTTGGAGGCAGTCGCCCTCCAACAACAACGGAGGGCGGAGGAGCGACGCTCACAACAACGAGCGGAGAGCCGGGTGGATAAAGCACAGCAAGTTGGCACAGTAGGGGGCACAGGTGGTGCATCAGCCAGTCATCTCGGTCATCTCGGTCAGTCGACCCGTGGCACCTGCTGGGTCTGCCCCGTGACCTCCTGCCAGCGGGAGTTCGATACTTCACGTGGTAGCCTCAAGGTGCACATGGCCTGGCACAAGCGTGTGTGTATGTATGTGTATGTATGTGTGTGTATATGTGTGCGTAATGTATGTCTGTATATATGTGTATGTGTGTGTATGTGTGTGTGTATGTGTGTGTATGTATGTGTGTATGTGTGTGTGTTTGTGTCTGTGTGTGTCTGTGTGTGTGTCTGTGTGTGTATGTGTGTGTCTGTGTGTGTATGTGTGCGTATGTATGTGTATGTGTGTGTATGTGTGCGTATGTGTGTGTGTATGTGTATGTATGTGTATATGTGTGTGTGTATATGTGTGTGTGTGTGTATGTGAGTGTGTCTGTGTGTGTATGTGTGTGTGTATGTGTGTGTATGTGTATGTGTGTGTGTATGTGTGTGTATGTGTGTGTATGTGTGTGTATGTATGTATGTGTGTATTAGTGTGTGTGTATGTGTATGTATGTATATGTGTGTGTATGTATGTGTATATGTGTGTACGTGTATATGTGTGTGTGTATGTGTGTGTGTGTATATGTGTGTGTCTGTGTGTGTATATGTGTGTGTAAGTGTGTGTGTGTATTTATGTGTGTATGTGTGTATATGCGTGTGTATGTATATTTATGTGTCTATATGTGTGTGTATGTGAGTGTATGTATGTGTATGTGTATGTATGTCTGTGTATATGTGTGTGTCTGTGTGTGTCTGTGTGTGTATGTGTGTGTGTCTGTGTGTGTACGTGTATGTATGTGTATGTGTGCGTATGTGTGCGTATGTGTGTGTATGTCTGTATATATGTGTGTGTATGTGTGTGTGTGTATGTGCATATATGCGTGTGTATTTATGTCTATATATGTGTGTATGTGTGTGCGTATGTGTGTATGTATGTATGTTTGTGTGTGTTTCCGTGTGTCCGTATCTGCTCACAATACACGAGGGTATTGCCATCTGCCACACAGTCTGTCGCTCTCCGTGAGTGGGTGGGTGAGTGAGTGAGTGGGTGAGTGGGTGAGTGAGTGAGTGGGTGGATGAGTGAGTGGGTGAGTGGGTGGATGAGTGGGTGAGTGAGTGGGTGAGTGAGTGAGTGGGTGAGTGAGTGGGTGAGTGAGTGGATGAGTGAGTGGGTGAGTGGGTGAGTGAGTGAGTGGGTGAGTGAGTGGGTGAGTGAGTGGATGAGTGAGTGAGTGAGTGGGTGAGTGGGTGAGTGGAGTGGGTGGATGAGTGAGTGGGTGAGTGGGTGGATGAGTGGGTGAGTGAGTGGGTGAGTGAGTGAGTGGGTGAGTGAGTGGGTGAGTGAGTGGATGAGTGAGTGGGTGAGTGGGTGAGTGAGTGAGTGGGTGAGTGAGTGGGTGAGCGAGTGGGTGAGCGAGTGGGTGAGCGAGTGGGTGGGTGAGTGGGTGGGTTGGTGAGTGAGTGAGTGGATGAGTGAGTGGGTGAGTGGGTGAGTGAGTGAGTGGATGAGTGAGTGGGTGAGTGGGTGAGTGAGTGAGTGGGTGAGTGAGTGGGTGAGCGAGTGGGTGAGCGAGTGGGTGAGCGAGTGGGTGGGTGAGTGGGTGGGTTGGTGAGTGGGTGGGTTGGTGAGTGGGTGGGTGGGTTGGTGAGTGGGTGGGTGGGTGAGTGAGTGATGGTGGGTGAGTGAGTGGGTGGGTGAGTGAGTGGGTGGGTGAGTGAGTGGGTGGGTGGGTGAGTGAGTGAGTGGGTGAGTGAGTGAGTGAGTGGGTGAGTGAGTGAGTGGGTGAGTGAGTGTGTGAGCGAATGGGTGAGTGAGTGGGTGAGTAAGTGAGTGGGTGAGTGGGTGAATGAGTGGGTCAGTGCCTGAGTAGGTGAGTGGGTGAGTGTGTGTCTGTGTGAGTGTCTGTGTGTGTCTGTGTGTGTGTCTGTGTGTGTCTGTATGTGTGTATCTGTGGGTGGGTGTCTGTGTGTGTGTCTGTGTGTGTCTGTATGTGTCTGTGTGTCTATGTGTGTCTATGTGTGTGTCTGTGTGTCTATGTGTGTCTATGTGTGTGTCTGTGTGTGTGTCACTACAAAATAAAGACAAAGCTCCCCCGTGTAGCCTCTAGCAGGCTGTAGGGACAAGTGCTGTAGTTAGTAGCGAGTAGCAGCAGCAGCAGCAGCGTCGATGAAGGCTACAG
>WFAB01003742.1:10000-13014 GCA_018977245.1 Lethenteron camtschaticum
ACACATAGACACACAGACACAGACACACACACAGACACACACACTCACACACACAGACACATACACACACTCTCACACACACAGACACATACACACACTCTCACACACAAACACACACACACACACAGACACACAGACACACACTCACACACACAGACACACAGACACACACACACTCACACACACAACTTCATCACTAACAATAGCGACTGCTATGACGCCATATGGTGACCAAAAACTCAAAACCCCTCCCCCCTCCACCCAAAACGGCGTAAAATCTAAATTAGCGACAACTGTAAATAAATAAATGAGCAGGGCAGAGTCAAACGACTGGGACCATCGGTTAGGGTTAAAATCGCCTCGTCGGATGCCCCAAAAATATCTGGCGCGCAAAAAGCGCCCTTTAAAATAAAATCGGCAAAATTGTATCGGCTGCCTACAGCACAATTTTTTTTCCCTTTTCGCGAAACAGATTGAGGTGGGTGGGGGCTGAAAGGGGGAGGAGTTATGCTAATGAGGTCTTGGGTGGGGGCAAAGGGGGAGGAGTTATGCTAATGAGGTCTTGGGCGGGGGCAAAGGGGGAGGAGTTATGCTAATGAGCTCTTGGGCGGGGCTTATAGGCGGTATGGGGGTGGGGCCAGTTATGCTAATTAGGCAATGGGCGGGGCTTGAGGTAAGTTACACCCCGGGTAGATGTCGCATAAATTATGCTAATTGAGGAAGGGGCGTGTCCGCATAAATTACGCTAATGAGATGGGCGTGTCTGTATAAATTATGCTAATGAGGTGGGCGTGTCCCGTGACTATAAGAGTTGTATACGGTCACTCCCTCCTGTTCATTCCTAGCAAGAACAGCTTGACTTTCCACTTTGCAATCGATATTTATTAATTATTTTAATAATTATAATAATTATTATCGACAATAACCGGCACTTTTCTTATGGTCGATATTTGAAGGAATATTTTTTAAAATATTTTTTATCTCAAAAATTAATTTTATTTTGTTGTTTGCGAGGTTTTTTTTTGCGTGCGTGTTGAAGGTTTTTTGAATGTTTACATTTTAAATTATTGTGTGTTAACAAACTATTAATTTATATTATTCATATTTTTTATATTGCTTCGTACAGCTCGCGTCTTTCTCTATCCACTGCTGCTGCTGTTGGTGAGTTTCTGATTCATCACTATCATCATTATTACACTATTACTCACTCTACACTATCATCATTTTTATTAATATTAGTTTTCTTATCTCTACATTATTATCACTGCAATAATTATCATAATTAGCACTGTCACTCACTCTACACTATCATCATTTTTATTAATATTATTTATTTCTATAGCATGATAATATTACTGTTATAATCATCAATATTAGCACAATTACTCACTCTACACTATAACCATTTTTATTAATATTATTTCTTTTTATAGCATGATAATATCACTGTTATAATCATCGTTATTACCACTATTACTCACTCTACACTATCATCATTTTATTAATATTATTTCTTTCTATAGCATGATAATATCACTGTTATAATCATCGTTATTATCACTGTCACTCACTCTACACTATCATCATTTTTATTAATATTATTTATTTTTTTAGCATGATAATATCACTGTTATAATCATCGTTATTATCACTATTACTCACTCTACACTATCATCATTTTTATTAATATTATTTCTTTCTATAGCATGATAATATCACTGTTATAATCATCAATATTAGCACTGTCACTCACTCTACACTATCATCAATTTTCTTAATATTATTTCTTTCTATAGCATGATATTATCACTGTTATAATCATCGTTATTATCACTGTCACTCACTCTACACTATCACAATTTTTATTAATATTATTTTTTTCTATAGCATTATAATATCACTGTTATAATCATCGTTATTAGCACTGTCACTCACTCTACACTATCATCATTTTTATTAATATTATTTATTTTTTTTGCATGATAATATCACTGCAATAATCATCAATATTTCCACTATCACTCACTCTACACTATCATCATTTTTATTAATATTATTTCTTTCTATAGCATGATATTATCACTGTTATAATCATCGTTATTATCACTGTCACTCACTCTACACTATCATCATTTTTATTAATATTATTTCTTTCTATAGCATGATAATATCACTGTTATAATCATCGTTATTATCACTATCACTCACTCTACACTATCATCATTTTTATTAATATTATTTCTTTCTATAGCATGATAATATCACTGTTATAATCATCGTTATTAGCACTGTCACTCACTCTACACTATAACCATTTTTATTAATATTATTTCTTTTTATAGCATTATAATATCACTGTTATAATCATCGTTATTACACTATTACTCACTCTACACTATCATCATTTTTATTAATATTATTTCTTTTTATAGCATTATAATATCACTGTTATAATCATCGTTATTAGCACAATTACTCACTCTACACTATCATCATTTTTATTAATATTATTTCTTTCTATATCATTATAATATCACTGTTATAATCATCGTTATTAGCACTGTCACTCACTCTACACTATCATCATTTTTATTAATATTATTTCTTTCTAAGCATGATAATATCACTGCAATAATCATCATATTAGCACTGTCACTCACTCTACACTATCATCATTTTTATTAATATTATTTCTTTTTATAGCATTATATATCACTGTTATAATAATCAATATTAGCACTATCACTCACTCTACACTATCATCATTTTTAGTAATATTATTTCTTTCTATAGCATGATATTATCACTGTTATAATCATCAATATTAGCACTATTACTCACTCTACACTATCATCATTTTTATTAATATTATTTCTTTCTCTAGCATGATAATATCACTGTTATAATCATCGATATTAGCACTATTACTCACTCTACACTATCATCATTTTTATTAATATTATTTCTTTTTATAGCATGATATCACTGTTATAATCATCAATATTAGCACTGTC
>WFAB01003743.1:5000-12991 GCA_018977245.1 Lethenteron camtschaticum
CATCATGAACATCATCATGATCTCCCCACGTGTCTCTCGACGTGTCTCCACAGGGCAGCTTCTCTCTGCTGGACGGGGGAATCTACCAAGTCCACTCAGCTGATGACATCACTCCCACCTCGTCATCGTCGTCATCATCATCCTCATCATCATCATCCATCCATTCTTGCCCAGCCACCTTTGTCTCCCCAGCATCATCATCAGCAGCAGCATCATCAGCAGCAGCAGCATCATCGGCAAACCCCGACACGGAGACTTGCAGCATTGATCGTCAAACTGCGTCTCCAGCTCGCTGGGCAAGTGACACCTCCACCACCTCCTCCACCTCAACCTCCACCACCTCCTACTCCACCACCTCCACCTCCTCCACCTCCACCACCTCCACCACCTCCATCTCCACCTCCACCACCTTCAACACCATCAACAACAACAGCAGCAGCAGCAGCTGCGGTCGAGATGGTTTAGCGAAGACTGAGCGACCAGCTGAGAAAGAGGAGCAGGAGGTGGTGGAGGACGAGGTGGAGGAGGTGGTGGACAAGGTGGAGGTGGTGGACGAGGTGGAGGAGGTGCCGCCGGGTCTGGCCGACGTTCGGGTCCGTTTGGGCGGAACTGAGCGTGTTGGAGCGCAGGAGGAGACTGGGAAGGCCTCGATGGGTGAGCGGCTTGCAAACCCCTCATGGTGGTGGTGGTGGTGGTTGTGGTGGTGGTGGTGGTGGTTGTGGTGGTGGTGGTTGTGGTGGTTGTGGTGGTGGTGGTTGTGGTGGTGATGGTGGTGGTGATGAAGGTTGTGGTGGTGGTGGTTGTTGTGGTGATGTAGGTTTTGGTGGTGGTTGTGGTGGTTGTGGTTGTGGTGATGTAGGTGGTGGTGGTTGTGGTTGTGGTGATGAAGGTTGTGGTGGTGGTGGTTGTGGTGATGTAGGTTGTGGTGGTTGTTGTGGTTGTTGTGGTTGTGGTGTAGGTGCTGACGAGCCGGATGTGAAGGACGCTCGTTTGGAAGACCTCAAACGATCTACGGCTGAGACCCTGTGAGTCATCATCATCAGCAGCATCATCATCAGCAGCATCATCATCATCAGCATCATCATCAGCATCATCATCATCAGCATCATCAGCATCATCAGCATCATCACCACCATCATCAGCACCATCATCAGCACCATCAGCATCATCATCATCATCACCATCATCAGCATCATCAGCATCAGCAGCAGCAGCAAGATGTAGAGGGGTCACCTCTTCTTGTGACCTCCCCCTCCCCCCTCCCCCCCTCCCCCCTCCCCCCTCCCCCCTCCCCCCCACCTCCTCCCTCCTCCCCCCTCCCCCCTCCCCCCCACCTCCCCTCCCCCCTCCCCCCCTCCCCCCTCCCCCCCTCCCCCCACCTCCCCTCCCCCCTCCCCCTCCCCCCCTCCCCCTCCCCCTCCCCCCCTCCCCCCTCCCCCTCCCCCCTCCCCCTCCCCCTCCCCCCTCCCCCCTCCCCCAGGCTGAGGGTGGATGACCCCACGACCTTCCTTGACCCCAGCAGCCTGCACCAGGCCCTGTGGGGGTGGTCACAGCAGCTGCGGCTCAGCGCAGACACGGCAACAACAACTGGTGGTGGCGGTGGTGGGGGTGGGGGGTGGTGGTGGCGGTGGTGGTGGCGGTGGTGGTGGCGGTGGCGGTGGTGGTGGTGGTGGTGGTGGTAATGGTGGTGGCGGTGGTGGGGGTGGGGGTGGTGGTGGCGGTGGTGGTGGCGTGGTGGTGGCGGTGGTGGTGGCGGTGGCGGTGGTGGGGGTGGCGGTGGTGACAGTGGTGGTGGTGGTGGTGGTGGTGATGGTGGTGGTGGTGGTGGTGGTGGCGGCGGTGGTGGTGGAGGTGATGGTGGTGGCGGTGGTGGTGGCGGTGGAGGTGGTAGTGATGGTGGTGGTGACGGTGGTGGTGGTGACGGTGGTGGTGGTGGCGGTGGAGGTGGTAGTGATGGTGATGGTGGTGGAGGTGATGGTGGAGGTGATGGTGATGATGGTGGTGGCATCACGAGGAGATTGGCCCATCTGCCTGCCTCGCTCCGCCGTGATGTTTGCCGTCTGGCGACGCTGCACTTTGAAGTGATGTTGACCCTCGCCGAGGATGGCGGTGATGGTGATGATGGCGGCGATGGTGGTTATGATGGTGATGGTGGTGATGGTGGTGTTGATGATGGTGGTAGTGATGATGGTGATGGTAGTGATGATGATGGTGGTGTTGATGATGGTGGTAGTGATGGTGGTGGTGGGGATGGTGATGATGGTGATGATGATGATGATGGTGGTGGTGGGGATGGTGATGATGGTGATGATGATGGGTTGATGGGGCGAGCTGCAAGGTTCTTGAGCCGCTACCGGAGTGTCGTGGACCTCGTCCGAGTGGAGGAGGCCGTGACGAGGTGGGGGCAGCGGGCAGGGGGGAGGGGGCAGGGGGCAGGGAGGAGAGGGGGGGGAGACATCCACGCCCTGAGGACCATGCTGGAAGGTTACCATCAACACCATCAACACCACCACTATCATCAACACCATCAACACCATCACCATCATCAACACCACCACTATCATCAACACCATCAACACCATCACCATCATCAACACCATCAACACCACCACTATCATCAACACCATCAACACCATCACCATCATCACCATTACCACCATTACCACCACCACTATCACCACCATCACCACCATCATCACCATCACCATCATCACCACCATTACCACCACCACCATCACCAACACCATCAACACCACCACCATCATTATCACCATCACCATCATCACCACCATTACCACCACCACCATCACCAACACCATCAACACCACCACCATCATCACCATTACCACCACCACTATCACCACCATCACCACCATCACCATTACCACCACCACCATCATCATCAACACCATCACCACCATTACCACCACCACCATCATCATCACCATCAACACCATCATCACCACCATCACCATCACTACCATCATCACCATCACCATCATCATCATCACCACCACCAATACCACCATCATCATCATCACCACCATCATCATCACCATCAATACCATCATCACCACCATCACTACCATCATCATCACCATCATCACCACCATCACCACCATCACCATCATCACCACCATTACCGCCACCACTATCACCACCATCACCACCATCATCACCATCACCATCATCACCACCATTACCACCATCACCAACACCATCAACACCACCACCATCATTATCAACACTATCAACACCATTACCACCACCACCATCATCATCAACACCATCACCACCACCACTATCACCATCATCAACACCATCACCACCATTACCACCACCACCATCATCACCACCATCACCATCACTACCATCATCACCATCATCATCACCATCATCACCACCAACACCACCATCATCATCACCATCACCACCAATACCATCATCATCATCACCACCATCATCATCACCATCAATACCATCATCACTACCATCATCATCACCATCATCACCACCATCACCACCATCATCACCATCATCATCACCATCATCATCACCAACACCACCATCATCATCATCACCACCAACACCACCAACACCACCATCATCATCATCACCATCATCATCACCATCATCATCATCACCAACACCACCATCATCATCATCACCATCATCACCACCATCACCACCATCATCACCATCATCATCACCATCATCATCACCATCATCATCACCATCATCATCACCAACACCACCATCATCATCACCACCAACTCCACCAACACCACCATCATCATCATCACCACCATCATCACCAACACCACCATCATCATCATCACCACCAACACCACCAACACCACCATCATCATCATCATCACCACCATCATCACCATCACCACCAACACCACCATCATCATCACCACCATCATCATCACCATCATCATCACCACCAACAACACCATCACCACCATCACCATCATCACCACTATCACCACCAACATCACCACCAGCACCATCACCACCATCACCACCACCATCACCACCATCATCACCACCCATCATCACCACCCATCATCACCACCATCACCATCATCATCACTACCATCATCACCATCACCACCATCACCATGGTGGTGGTGATGGTGGCGATGGTGATGGTGGTAATGGTTGTGATGGTGATGGTTGTGGTGGTGATGGTGGTGATGGTAGTGATGGTGGTGATGGTAGTGATGGTGGTGATGGTGATTGTGATGATGGTGATGATGATGATGGTGGTGATGGTAGTGATGGTGTTGATGTTGTTGATGTCTCTGTCTGTGCAGTGATTAATTCTCCGACGCGGCTGAGTGAGGATCCCTGCGGACACTCGCACTCGGCTCAGCCCCCGCTGGCTCACTCGCTGCTGAGCGGACCTACAGGTGAGACAAACCCCCCCCCCCCATCGCTCTTCATACATTGACACGGCCGCCGTGAACCCGGCCACGTGACTCCCTCTGACCCCGTCTGACCTGCGACCTCTGACCCCCTAGGTTCGACCCCTGACACGGAGGCCGATTGGAGATTCCTGATCAAAGTTGCCCGCGGCCTTAAAGGGACCCCGCCCACCGCCAGCGCGGTTTCGGCGCCTCCCTCGAATCCGGACGACGGAGGCCTTAAAGGGACCCGGGAGCGGCACCTCCAGAGCCTCGGCGGAGTTGCGGCTGGGTCACCGCAACCGGGCACTTGTGCTCTTAAAGGGGCCCCGCTTATAGAGGGGGCCCTTAAAGGGACCCCGGCGATTGAGACCCCGGCTATGAAGGGGGCCCTTAAAGGGACCCCGGTGGGCGGGGTTGCGGTGGCCCTCTCATTCCGGGCCGGGCTGCTCCGTGCTGAGGCTCTGCTCTGCGAGGCGGGGGTCCCCCTGGCGGAGCTCCGCGAGGAGACCAGCGGAGGCCGCGAGTTCCTCCGCCGATGGGAGGCGCTGGGGATAGCCGAGCACCGGCAGCGGTGAGTTCGGGCTGAGCGGACCTAGAGGCGGGACGGTCGTGCAGGTGGGGGGTGGTGACGATGTTGGTTGTGATGGTGGTGGTGATGATGTTGATGATGTTGTTGATGATGTTGTTGTTGATGTTGATGATGATGGTGGTGGTGATGATGTTGTTGACGATGTTGATGTTGTTGTTGATGATGATGTTGTTGTTGATGATGATGTTGATGATGATGATGGTGTTGTTGTTGACGATGTTGTTGATGTTGTTGACGATGTTGATGTTGTTGTTGATGTTGTTGACGATGTTGTTGATGTTGTTAATGATGTTGATGTTGTTGATGATGATGTTGATGATGATGATGGTGTTGTTGTTGATGATGTTGATGATGTTGTTGTTGATGATGTTGATGATGTTGATGATGATGTTGATGATGCTGATGTTGATGTTGTTGTTGATGATGTTGATGTTGTTGATGTTGTTGTTGATGATGTTGACGATGTTGATGTTGTTGATGATGATGTTGATGTTGATGTTGTTGATGTTGTTAATGATGTTGTTGTTGATGATGTTGTTGACGATGTTGTTGATGTTGTTAATGATGTTGATGTTGTTGATGATGATGGTGTTGTTGATGATGATGATGATGATGGTGTTGTTGATGATGATGATGATGGTGTTGTTGATGATGATGTTGATGATGTTGATGATGATGTTGATGATGATGGTGTTGTTGTTGATGATGTTGATGATGATGTTGTTGATGATGATGTTGATGATGATGGTGTTGTTGATGATGATGATGGTGTTGTTGTTGATGATGTTGATGATGTTGATGATGATGTTGATGATGCTGATGTTGTTGTTGATGATGATGATGTTGTTGTTGATGATGTTGATGATGTTGATGTTGTTGATGTTGATGATGATGTTGTTGACGATGTTGATGTTGTTGATGATGTTGATGTTGTTGATGATGATGTTGATGATGTTGTTGTTGATGATGATGTTGATGTTGTTGATGTTGTTGATGATGTTGATGTTGTTGTTGATGATGTTGATGTTGTTGATGTTGTTGATGATGTTGATGTTGTTGATGATGATGTTGATGATGTTGTTGTTGATGATGATGTTGATGATGATGATGTTGTTGATGTTGATGTTGACGATGTTGATGTTGTTGATGATGTTGATGATGTTGTTGTTGATGATGTTGATGTTGTTGATGATGTTGATGATGATGATGTTGTTGTTGATGATGTTGATGTTGTTGTTGATGATGTTGATGATGTTGATGTTGACGATGATGTTGTTGTTGTTGATGATGATGTTGTTGACGATGTTGATGTTGATGATGTTGTTGATGATGTTGATGATGTTGTTGTTGTTGATGATGTTGACGATGATGTTGTTGTTGTTGATGTTGTTGTTGTTGATGTTGTTGTTGTTGATGTTGTTCATGTTGTTGTTGTTCATGTTGTTGTTGTTGTTGATGCTTCAGGTTGCTGATCCAGACGATGTTGGAGCGGACAGACCGACTCCTGTGGGCACAGCAGCTGTGATACAAAGACAAAGCTCCCCGTGTAGCCTCCAACAGGCTGTGGGGCAAGTGCTGTGAGTAGCAGCAGCACCTGTGAAGGCTACCGGCGCTGTGGCTACACACGAGGGGTGGGTGGCCAGCACCACGCCCGGCCGCCTTTGTCTCCCCAGTGCTAGCGATGTTCACTACACACAGCACCAGGTACTCAGTTGAGGCTGAGTCGACCTAGGGGAGGCCCAGGACCGGTTCAGATAATCGTCCCTGGCGGTGTTGGCCGTGAGCGGGAATCGAATTCGGGTCGTTGGGTTCATAGCGCAGCGCTAACCACTACACCCACCACTCCCCAAACACCCAGACACACACACAGACACACACACACACATCAGACACACACACACACATACACACACATATACACACACGTACATACACACACAACAACAACCGCCATTCGCCACTAAGTGGCGGTGACGTCACCACGACGCTTGTGCCAGGCCAAGTGCACCTTAAGGCCACGTGAAGTGTCGAACGCCCGCTGGCAGGAGGTCACGGGGCAGACCCAGCAGGTGCCACGGGTCGACTGACCGAGATGACCGAGACGACTGGCTGATGCACCACCTGTGCCCCCTACTGTGCCAACTTGCTGTGCTTTAGCCACCCGGCGCTCCGCTCGTTGTTGTGAGCGTCGCTCCTCCGCCCTCCGTTGTTGTTGGAGGGCGACTGCCTCCAACTGCCCAGTAGCGTCCTTCACGAGCCTCCTCCACTGAGGCCGATCTTGACACCGCTGGTACCGGTCATCGGCAAGTCCACTCAGCTCCACGTCCTCCTGTACCACATCACTCCATCTCTTCTCTAGCCCGTGCCGCGCCCGTTTAGCCCCCTCGATCCGGCCGAACAAAAGCTGTTTAGGCATGCGGTGGCTGGGCATGCGGGCTACATGACCCAGCCAACGCAGCCTTGTCTGTCGGAGGAGCTCACCGACACACACAGACACACACACACAGACACACACCAACACACAGACACACACACAGACACACACACACAGACACACACACACAGACACACACACACAGACACACACCAACACACAGACACACACACAGACACACACACAGACACACACCAACACACAGACACACCGACACACACAGACACACACAGACACACACAGACACACACACACAGACACACACAGACACAACCACAAGCCACCCCAAGTGTACAGAGTTTAATACACACGTGTACCCAATGCTTGGTATACCTATACATAGCAGCTATTACAAATACACACGTAGCGTGAAACCATAGCACACATAGGTAACACAATGTTAATACAACACAGCCACCGTGAGGCAGACGCAAGGCTCCAATGTTGAATTGTGATGTTGTTTCCAAACTCCCGTCTAAAGTGTCACCTTGCTTGCAATAAAGTTATTCATATTGGCTTGTTAATGAAGGCAGTTCCGAACGAGTGCATACAC